>BQNB010055201.1:0-36245 GCA_026074375.1 Tanacetum coccineum
AAGCAAATGTGTACAATACAAAAGGTACATTGCGGATTTATCGACGTCGTCAATGACTTGAAAACACAGGGTGTTATATGAAGCTCATAATGCTATAACAAAAACCAAGTGTGGTTTCCCCTTGCTTCTTTGAAATCGGACGAACCCCCAAACAAACCAAACAAAACCTTTTTCAACTAAACCTCTTCCTAATAACAACAATCTAGCAATTATAAACAACCCCTTATACACGAAATATTCAAGAACTACCTAAAAATCTAACTTCTTCAAAACTTAATGCATGTAAGATTTTAATAGTGGGATTTATAGGCCTTGATACACGTATTTTGGATCTCTCTCTAAAACACGTATTTGTAATCGTAGTGTGACGATGGTGACGGATTTAACTTTATACATGGTATTTTTACCCTTTGCATGATGTTTCTTTCAATCATCTTTATTAATTAGGGTTAGGGTTTTATGTTTCCTGATAATTATGCTAATTATTGGCTTAAAGATCGTGCTTTTGGTTTCCTTAATTATTTGGTGACTTAATTAATTAGGGTTACAGTGATGATGGTTATCCTTCGTTTGAGGGTTAATTGAGTTACTTTATGGTTGGCCACGCGATTGAATACGTATTTTGGTTGCGGCAATAACGTTTATGTGGAATTTATTAGAAATAACAACTATGATTGCTATTAGGATTGTTGTTGTTCCTGCTTAATATTAGCAGATATGGTTCAAGGTTGCTTATACTTTCGACCTATATTCTTATTTGACGCCACCGATCATTTCGTTGCCGCTATAAATGGGGTATGACAATAGTAACATATGTGTGATGACGATGATAGGGTCGTTAGCTGAGGCTGTGATGAGTTTACATGGCCTTCGTAACATTTGAGGTTGTTCGCAACTTGGCGGGGCACCCTATTAGGTTTACAGCCATGCCAAATGTATCTTCTTATTCACATGTAGTCCCTTATCTGAGCCTGTGCTTAAAAAATGAAATGTTGATTGTAATGTTGTATCGGGTTCAGAGTTTTGTGCGTTCACTGTTAACGAGGCTGTGATGAGTTTACACGGGCCCGACTAAAGTTGAGATCGTCCGCAACTTGGCGGTGCAGCCTATTAGGTTTGCATCCATGCCAGGTGTATCCTCTTTTTCACTCGTGCTCCCCTATCTGAGCCAAAATTATGTTTATTAAGCTCCAAGTATAGTAGGTACATTTTCTAGAAATTGTGTTTTAGGAGTTACGATTGTCGTTGCGGTTGGTATTGTTGGGTATTTAGCAGCCACTACTTTTGCTGACTGATTTTTTGGGTTTAATAAGCTTTGATTATTTTGTGTCGGTATTTGCTAATTGCTACTTATGATGCCTCTCTTTACTTATAGGCTTATTATAACTTAAAAATGAAAAATGATCTCATAGATCATGAGACATGTATAAGCTGTGTTCAAAAGTGTATAAACTGACCCCGAAAATGTATAAATTTGAGATTATCTGCATCTTGGTTGGGCAAGTTACTGACTTTGCAGCCATGGCGGATTAATCCTCTTTTTTTAATTGATTATAAATAGGAGGCTTTGATATTGTTGTTGACATTGTTGTTGTCACTTTTGCTTGAAATAAATCACTCACATCATCGTATAAGTGACATCGAAGCTGATACATCATTAGCATCGCCTCTGGTTTACTTTTGGTTTTACGAAACCTAAATATGTGTTTGCTTTTTAAAGTTTGTAACAGTTAGATAATTATAGTGTTTGATCACACCAACTTTAGTATAAATGGGAGAGCTTATGCCTCTGTTGGAAGTTTTGTGTGTAGGAGGCTATAAGGTGAATCACATTTTTGATACCACGTGTGAGAGAAATACATTATTAAAACACTTAGTATATTAGTCTTGAAACGTGTAGTATATTTGGCTTGGCCAGCTTTGAAATTCTAAAGGCTTACTGGACTTTTGTTAAAGATATGAATACAAAAGTATTTACCAACTGTTGTCATAAACTGTGTATAGGCACTCATTGCGTTTTGCTTTGTTATGATGATTCTTCGAGTATGTTGTGGTGCTGCGAAAAGTAGAAGGATGGTAGAGTGCGACACTCACTCGCCTCAGCAACCTCCACAAGCTCAGCCACGACATCAATTAATCTCAGCCAAATCTATCACGTATTCTTCGAACTAGAAATGTATACCACCTAATTTTATAGGGCTAGCTGACGTCGCCATCTTAACTTAATAACACTTATTCGATGGTTGAAATGTAGTCATTTCAATCGTCATGGGTTCTTTAGCTTGTGGATTTGGTCAGGTCCAAAATGGTGATACACTTTCTCTTTATATCGGGCAATGATGATAGATTTCTATTTACTATGTGTGGTTTACCTAGGCCCGTATCTTGGCTGGGCAATCACACAAAGAGTGTGATTGCATCCATTGAAGGTGTTTCGTAGCGCAAATTTTATTCGTAAATCTGAGCCTTATTTGATATTGTTATTCTTATGATATATGACAGTTGCATCTGCTCATTTATGGCTCCGTAGTATGAGGTTCCGTATATTTTGAGCTTACGCTACCTTAAGAATAAATGTTGGGTGTTTGGTGCAACCATTTTAGAGCAAACCTAAAGTGGCTAACCTGGAAATCATCGGAAACAGCAAGCAGGTATGGCTTTATTTCCATTGTTTTGTTTTTCGCTGACCAGGAATATGTTTTCAGTTTAAGTGGTTATAAAAATTGTATAGAAACCTTTTTGGGGCACAATGTGGTTATTGGAGTTTTGTTAGTCTCTGATGATTGACCTTCAGTTGTGTATAGCTGTATATAGTGCCGACAGCCTAATTTAAATGTTAAAAAAAGTTGTTTTCTTTCTCATTTTAAAGTTATGTGTACCTTCACATTTGAAACTGCATCTCTACGGCTAGAAAGCGCGAAGATTATCACTTTCAGAATGTAATGCTAAGCTCCCTGTCTCATAAGCGTCGCGACATTGAAGTTATATATTACTTTATTGAATGATATCATTTCAGTTTCTGCTTATTGCATTTTTTTAAAGCAAACAGGTTATTTCTGAGTGTTTTCAAAGATAAAAGAGCGTGCAATAAGTAGTTGTTGTTTGTGTATATATGGGTACATGATAGCCAAATTATCATTTTTATCTAATTATGTTGCAGCATAAAGTTAGATGGAAGACTAACGTCACTGGATTAGTGCATCTCAAGAATGAAAAATCGGCCATAAGGATATCTTCTACATCACAGGTTAAAACAAAGAGCAACTTGAAAGATCCCCATTCCTTGAGAGGCTTAAAAAAAGAATGTTGAGGTACAGTTTCTTTATGTATCCTAAAATTTAACTAATCAAAGGTACATTTCTGCAAAATTCAGTACCATTTTTTATATGAACCTGTCATTGCACTTGCAGGTCATTCTTTTGACGACGAGTACTTGATGGATTTCGAAGACAAGAAATTCCAGAATGTTTCAAAGGAGGGGTTAAAACTTAGAAAGGATTCCAAAGACAAAGTAACAAAGGAATCGTTCAAGGAATTTACTAAGTGGTGGAAGGAAACTCTCTCTGCTGAGAGCGTTCACAATGTCAAGATCAGTAGCCGTTTGGCCAACACCCCGTATATAGTTGTAACCTTCATGTATGGATGGAGTGCTAACAAGGAACGGATCATGCAATATCGAATGTTATCCGATGCCAGCAAGCAAGCATACATGCGTGGTGAAGGGGCATTGAAATCAAGGCAAGACATCCAATCATCAAGGAGCTTCGTAAGAGAATTGTAAAGGACCCAAAGGTATATGTCTGTGATATAAATATAGTGTGCACCTCTTACTCTATGTTAACTTATCACTGTTGTTATTCAAGATCTCACCATATGTGTTTATTTTTTCCCCAGGTTGCTATGTTCACGGCGACATGCTTTTACATACAGGTATCTACCAAACTTAGTTACATTTTCCTAAAACGTAGCCATTTTAGGTCATATGTTTTGTACGATGTTTGCGTACTTTTTTTTCACACTCGCTATATCTAACTCTATTTAAAATTCATTTTTAGTCACCGTCATGTGAACAAAATCCACCCGCCTCCAAAATTTAAGATTAGACTCTGATACATTATAAGATACATGAATCTTCTGCATATGATGTTGTAAAGCAACTTCTTAGATTAATTATGTATGGATTGTTAGCAATGTGATTGTATTTATATATATACCATTTATCTGTTTATTATAGGGCGTTAACATTGTACTTTGAAGCTACTTTGATAGTAGTGCCATTGTTAATGTTTCCTAGAATGTATTCTTAGTTTATGAACGCCACATAATTAGTTTATACAAAAACTATGTTGTAGTCTTAAGTATTTAGTGTTGCTAGAACCATGAAGTACTCATTGAATTTCGTATGTTAATAGGAAGTCTGACTATACTAATACTTTATGTGCAGGCGGTTTGTTCTGCACTTTTGGAGCACAACACTTTTGGAGCGCAACAATGGTGATAGCTAGGACATTGCGCTTTGAAGCAGTAGGAAAAGTTGCACTACAGCGGCGGTTTATTCAACATCACCTGAGACATTAACTAATAAAGAAGATGGAGTTTGGAATATGCAGCGTGAACCAAAACAAAATCACTCTATCTATTGATATGGGTTAAATAGTTTGATATCATATGTTAATGATTTACATACCAATTTTAGGACTATATTAAGGATCACAAAACATAAAATATGTTTCTCTCATTTAAATGTGTTCTCACATTATTCTTTTATATTTTTTACATCAAAATTTTATACACTACAGGGGGAAAACAACAGTTTTCCAGCTCTGAATTACGTCAAACATAAACTAACGTAAAAGCACACGCTTCACAGCGAAGCACGGGTTAAAAACCTCGTTACAATTAAAAGCAAATTCACATCGCAATTACTATATACAGTAAAATGATATTCAACCATCTTATACCATAACTTTTTGTTTCTCTCACACTCAAACTCCTACTCTTTCTCCTTCTATTATTCCTCATAAATCAAAGACTCAATGTCCTTCTCCCATAACACAGTTGAGTTCATCAATGTTTTAAAACCCGGTTTTTTAATCGACTAGGGTTAGTAGCCGGTTCACTGGGTCACCGGTTGAATCGGTAGGTTAAACTGGTTCTATACATGTGTATAATTTTTTTATATTTAATATGTAGTGTTGTATAATCCTATAATTTATCTTACATTAAATTGAACTGATGAAAGATATTGAGTCTAAACTGATTAGCTTTAGGTTTTAGATTTTATACCTATAAAATTATAAGAAACATTTACAAAAATAATTAACTTATGATTCCAATTTGTAATAAACTATAATAATACAATATAAGTTGGTGTTTTAAGTTAGTATTAACTAAATTATATCTAACATTAGTAATTATCACTATAATTTGTCAATTAAACATAGAAATGTTTATGTGAAAAAAGGTTTTGTTAGATTTTAAAAAAATCATGACCCGACCCGGTTTATCAAAACGGGTCAACGAAAAACCGACGGTTCAATCTGGTTCTCAAACAAGCAAAAATCTGGTCACATCCGATCCGGTCTCCGAGCTGGTTCATAAGTCAACCAGTTCAACCGACCGGTTTCATAACTTGAAAACTACATTCTTAACTAATTAACATGTTGGGAAAAAAATCAAATAACCTTAAAAGCTAGAGTAGAATATTGACTCAAAGTAACCACACATGACCCCTAACATTATATTTTATTAGTTAACAAATAAGCAAAGAATAATGTACCAACTAGTATCCCTTCACATCTATTTATAGAGATGACGGGGTACAATCCTTATAGTATTTGAATTCTAAAATTACTTTGGCTGTTTTAAACACCAAGAAATTCTAGTTTAATCCTACCTATATTTTAACTAATTACAAACAAATCTCTGTACATAGTCTAACCACACTTTAACCTGCTAATAATTGCTAGTATATTATAAAGATTTTCACCTTAGTTGGAATTTTTAGTCTATATACTCATTATCTTCATTCAACGTTAGAACCACAAAATAGGGACCATCTTGTTAACGGAACATTGCAACTTAGTAAATATCCAAGTTAGCTTCCCTATATACCTCCATCACTTTCTTCCCTTAATTATCATTACCCTCTGCAACCTCTTGATAATGTACTTCAGTTTTCAAAATGTATGTCTCACATTTGCACCAAGGTGTACCTGCTTATTTACCAAGCAGTCCGTGTTTGTCTTTCTTCAAGTTGTTTAAACTCCAAATTTCTTTAAGCCAATGCAACATCATCGTTACTATCATGAATTATCTCAGCTTCACGATTTTCTTAAGCTCCCTGCAATCTCAAACATAACACTTTGAACATGTATCCCTATTGACTCATGTTTTAACACCATGACCAAATTGCTTAAACCCAACTCTTTTTGGACCTCCATGATTTTATACACTACTCTAATGCCAGTCATTCTTTTTTAACTTTGCTACAAACCTTGTTGATGAGGTGTGATTTTATACACTTTTCCGGGGTCATTTAACCCCTTAAATCATGCAAATATGCCCAAATTATGTGCTTAATCGTTTATTTTTAGGGTTTTAGCACTTGGATGGCATTTGAAGGAAATACACGTAACTTGGGCTCATTTGGAAAAGAAACAGACAAGACTACGGACCTACACCAAATCCTTGAAGAAGTTGTGCATACAGAGTGTGGAGACGGCGTTGCGAGTTTCAAGCGACGCCATTAGGACGTTTAAAGCGACAGTGTCAAAGATTTAACGACGGCGTCAGAATGTAGCCGACCTAAAGAAACCATAAAAGATTTGGCGTCACAAAATAAAGAAGACTATTCCACTTGCGCGCGAAGTATCAGATATTGTTTTGATCAATACTCCTTCAAAAGAACTCGGATTCTGACGATTCAACAGCCCACGCGATCGCAGCGAGAAAATCTACAACTTCGCGAAAGATGACGATGCGACAGTGTTTGGATTTTTCCAAACGACGTCGAGAGGGTCTGAGTTAGGGATTTGCCTATAATTACAACTTATAACTTTATTTTTTGTAAGCTTAAAACCCTAAAACTGATTTTGGTGACTTTGGAGGCTGTTTTTACTTGTTTTTCATGGTGTAATTCCATCCCATAACATCATATGATTCCGGGTTTGTCTTATCAATTCCTTTAACATGATGAATCCTAATTACATGATTATTATGTCTTATGGTTTAATTTATGCTATGTTAGGCTAAATCTCTTTTGTGTTTGCTTAGATGTAACAACCCCTAGATATGTATGTATGTTTAAAATGATGAATCATTGTATGATTATTAATATTATACAGGTTTGATCAAAGATCCGTGTGTTTACATACAAAGATCGTTAAATTAATTGGTAATAAACTAGTATTACATGATTAGGCAATCTTAACATGGAATTGGTTTATTCTTGGTCATTTAGCAACCTAAAGGCCTTAAAAACTTAACTTGGCAACTTAAGCTTGGATAAGTTAATTAGCGATTTGTACGTAAGCGTGTGTTAGTTAGTCAAAAGAGAAACCTCTAGGCTAATTAGTGATACTTGGCAACCTAAGATCACATAGGTTGAATTATGCATGATATTGGTAGTCCTAATATTTTATGCTTATGTTTATGTCTGATTGAGCAACCTCATAGACATTGGCCATAGGTATAAAAGGGCGAGGGGATGTGAATGCTTAACCAAGCCATTTAATATTCATCATAGAACCGGTCAATTAATTATTCTTCAAAATTAAACACACATATTTAGGGGGCGTGAATTCTAAGTGAACATATTTTGCTTCTCTTGAGTTTTTTTTAATTCGTTCTTATTTTATTGGTTGTTTTATCTTTATTTAAGTAGTTTAAGTTAGTCAAAAACCCCTCTCTCAATTATCAGATTTTCTTTCTTTCATAAAATACACAAGCATAAAAATACTCCTCCCTCAATCCTTAGACCTATTCGACATACTCTTCGAGCCTATCTAACTATTCCCTTAGATAACGATCAATCCCCCGAATTTATCTATACTACACTACAACGGTTAGGTCCACTGCCTAGGAGGATTGTAAAACTTTTGTGGTTTTGCAAAATTCCGCATCACTTGTCAAGTTTGTTTTTAACCAACTTTACCAACAAGTCTCACAAGCCATGTGCTAAACCCGCTTTCTTTTAATAATTCCATATTTAAGAAAGCAATTATATGCTAACTACTAAACTGAAAACCCTAAAAAAAATTGTCGAAAGTATATGAAAATACCCTATATTGAAAGATAATCGAATGGTTTTCATAATCATGTAATTTGTTTCGCCTAACAATTATGGTTTTTGATATATATTATTTTCAAAAAATGATAGAAAGTTGATTTTAATTTAAAAAGAAGGGTTGTTAGTGAATGGAAATGGGCATTTTAATTTAGTTTTAAAAATGTGATACGACCCTGTTAGGGGTTGTATCGGGATGGGGCGCCGCTTTTAGCATGTGCGAGCTCCTTAAAATAGAAAAGAAGACTAGAGAATTTACTTGACAAAACATATATTTCATTGATGAAAACCAGTTGGGATTCTTGATTTAATGAGACAAAATAAATATAAGAATGAAACAAGGACTAAATCTAGCATATCAGAATTCTACAAGCTGGTGGAGCACATGGAGAATTATTGAAGATTTAGTCAAAGATATCAAATGATAAAGATGGAACATCTCCTTATGAAAATATTAGGAGATCAAGTTTAATATTTAAAAGATGTATTTGTCTTATACTTATCTTCTTATGTAAGTCATGATCTCTCCCTATATAAAGAGATCGTTGACATAGGTTTTAGATATCCATCCATAGATCCATAGATACATAGAACTCTCCCAATGGGAGTCTAGATAGTTATATAGCATAGTCGACTGATGAGAGTCGAATAGTACACCATAGTAGTTGGTGTAGCCCCAAGTTATAGTTGAGGTAATAGGGAAATCGTATGAATAGAAAAACCTTGTTTATAACATTGATGTTCTTATTGTTATTCCGTTGTGCTTTATATTAATCAATGTTATTATATCCTAGATGAGTTAAACGATTTCATCATGTGGTATTAGAGCGGGTTGCTCTCAATATCTAGGATCTACAAGGTGTTACATGTCGAAGAATGAAGAAGAAACCTAAAATTCGTATATGGTTTCTATGTTTGGATTTTTCTGGGCAGCTGTGGTAAAACGATGATAAATCGTTCGTTAACCGTTGGATAGTCACGAAATTTTAACTGGAGGTTCTATACACATATAGGTACGATCTGACATGAGCAATCTTTGATTTGAGTCCTCAAATTAAAGATACGATTTTTATGAAACTGCTGCAGAAAAGGCATTTTTCAAGTTTTTGTTTGGTGTTATCTTTGTCTCGACTAGCTTTGGTGAGTTGATTCTGGATCAACTATGAACCCTAGTCGAGATGGACATGACTTGACATGCTTAAGTCAATAAAAACTGTTCTTTTTGGTGATGGATCCGGTTTCTATGATGCATAATTCATATCGTCATCATGTTGTAAGGTGTTATTGATGACGAATCTATGATAAAAAGAAGATACAAGTTTCTGCTTTTAGTATTTTGTTCAACAAAAAGAAAAGCTTCCTGATGTGATCGTGAAACAAGAATGATGTACAAGTTTTGTCAATCATTGCTACAAACTTAAATTGATTAATCGTATGAAGCATGATCAGGCCTCATGTTTTGGTGTATCTTTATACAACATCATGATCAAGGGTTTTTACAAACCCTATCTCAAACTGAATGCATGATACACGATCCACAACTTTAAAGATTTATGTTACAAGGATTCTTGAAAGAAAAGGAAGCAGGTTGTGCAAAAGGGTTTCATCTTAGTACAAAAGAAAGTGGCAGCAGGTTATAAGTTAGATTCATGATGTGGCTATTCTGTTATGGTTGCTTGTTCATGGTACGTCATCAAAAGATTATGTTGTGGTTTTTAATGATAAACGAAACCCTAAGACAAGGCGTATAGAAGGATGCATGTTGCTGTTTGGTTTTAAGATTTTGAAGGATCACACAACCTTGATTCTTGTTCATTGAATATTGTCTGCAGGTTTGTAGCATGGGATTTTAAGGTAAAAGATTTTTTTATATTATCAGAATATCTTGGAGACTTTATATTATATTTATGGAAAAGATTGGTGTGCATGCTTTGTAATGTTCGTTTGGCTATAAAGTTAAAATTGCCTGGACACTAATATGTTAACACTATTTGGCAAAAAGAGAAGTATTGTTCAAGTATTATGGTTTATAATGCTATCACATGGGTTTATTTATATGATGGATACACATGGGTTCATGAGATATTACAACTGTTTGAAAAGCAAGTTTGTACTTTTCATATACATGTTGAACTATTCGAGTATTATCGTGTGATATTGTGTTCGAATAACTAAATGCTGCTTGACGTGATTGGATATGGCAACTTGCAAAGTTAGAGGGGTTTTCGAACATTATTTGTTAATACTGTTGCTATTGGGCTCGATCAAATTGGTGTTGCTATGGATGTTGAATGGGTCACGAATGTTGTTTGGCTTGGTGAATTGATAAGTGTATGCTGCTGTCCATTGAAAGTCGTTCGTGTTATGCAACAACAATACATCAAAATTATTAATGCTGCTTGTTGTTTGTAAGTGCTGTTGTTCAATGATTTTAATACTGCTACCCTTAACGATTTAATATTGCCTAAGATTTATTAGTACTGCTCGAAATAGCAACAGATTAGTGACAGCAAAAAGCGTCACTAATATCTTTAGGAGGAAGGAGACAGACTTTGTGACGAGCTAGCAACAGTTCAACGACAGATTTAGTGTCACAAAAGTCTTGGGAGGAAGGAGAACACTTCTTAGCGATGGATTAGTAACGATGTTGTGACAGATTTTGTGTTGCTAAGCATAGGAGGAAGGCATAAATTTTACATAACGTGAAGATTAACACAACTAACTATCTAGAGCAGTTGGTTAGAAGGATGGTGTTATGTATTTTATCCTCAAGGTCTGGTGTTCGATCCTCATTTATGGCTCGTTTCTTTATTTTTTATTGTAGCAAGCCAACCAATCATATCTAAAGCGGGTATAAGGGTTGTTTGATAACAGGTTGTGACATGGGCCTCAAGAATATGGCTTTTGGGCTTTACTTATATGCTATTATATTGGACTTTAATGGTGTACTGTTATCGATAATGGGCTCAAAAGAAATTTTAGTGCTGTTGTTATTGAACAAAGAAGCAATGAAGGTACTGTTTTGTTGGGCCTAGTATAAATATGAAAACAGCTAGTTGGGCAATATGGGCTACAAATGTTAAATTTGGGCTGTGAAAATGGACGTGTACATGTTATATGATGGACAATATTATGTTTCTACTGTTAGGCAATACTCAATTTAATATTGTTTGAGTAAGACTTGATACTGTTGTTGTGTTCGAAGTTTGTTAATACTGCTCGGAGGTATTTGTACTGCTTGCTTCGTTCGAGGTATTTTTAATACTGGCAGTTATGTCCGATATTAGACAAAAGAGTTGTTTAATTTTTGGATGGATTTGGATCTCGGACAGAACTATTTTTCAAATAGTTTATTCTTATTGATTTTATGACTCGTTTTGGAGATTTATTAAAGAGGTGATTACGAAGACAGTTGAATATTGCTTATTTGATATTGTAGTTGGGTTTCACAGGTGCGTGTCTTATCATATCTTGAAAGGTTTCAATACCCTTTTAAAGATAACTTGTTCGTGCTTACAATGGTGTGACGAAGACTTGTCAAAATCTAGCAAAAGTGTATGATTTTTCTTATGGTGCTCAATGCTCACATTTGCTATCACTTTGGTCTGGTGTCTCATAGAAGATGAGGATGTTTGTCAAGAGATTGCGATCTACTTATATTTTATAGATTTATTTATAAGTTTGACGTCACGTGGATAAACAAGACATAAGACATAAGTTTGAGAGATTCAACTTCTTCATCAAATTTGTTATACTCAGTTTTCTTCATCAGTGATCACTATATAGAGCCTACAGAGTTTGAGATTTAAGAGATGGTAAACATATTGGTTTCAGGGGAAGCTTATTGATTAAATGTTTAACCATCTACATGCACCACTTGAGGGGAAGTGTTTACAAGTTGCTTATCTACAGAAGACTCCTATTAGATGATTACAAAAAGGGGAAGAAGATTACAGGTTTATTGATTTGCATCTTATTTATGTGTGGTGGCATGTTCAAAGAGATCTTGATTTTGTTTCATTCAGGGAGATGATTACATCTCAACTTCAGGAGAAGCTTTGGATTTATGATGAAGTTCATACACGACTTTGTTTGTTTTGTCATCATCAAATAGGGGAAGATTGTTGGGATTCTTGATTTGATGAGACAAAATAAATATAAGAATGAAACAAAAGGACTAAAATTGTAATTACAGAAATATTTAAGCTGGTAGAGAATATGAAGATAAAGATGAAGATATCAGAAGATCTCCTGATAATGATAAAGATACAGAAGATGTTAGAAGATATTCTTAAATGTTTTAAATATATTGTTTGTTCTTATCTTCTTAGAGTTACATCTCACTTCTACTAGTTAAGGGGAAGATTAGTACTGCGACTATGTTTGTTTTGCCAATCATCAAAATACGGGATGAATTTGTTGGTAGATTCCTAAGATTTGCATGAGACAACAATAGAATTATTAAGAATGAAACAAATAAGGACTATAGATACTTATTGTAATTACAGAAATTTTTTAAAGCTTAGGTAGAGAATATTTATGATAAAGATGAAGATATCAGAAGATCTTCCTGATAATGATAATGATACTGTAGATTGTAGAAGGATATTCTTAAATGTTTTAAAATATATTGTCTTGTTCTATTATTCTGTTGTAAGCCTTGTATCTCTCTTATAAAGGGGATTATCAAGCGATATGGTTTAGATATCCATCATTGAAAACTAGATCTCTCCCAATGGAGAGGATAGATTGTTAGATAGCAAAAGTAACTGATGAGAGTGAAACTGATGAGAGTTGAATAGTACACCATAGTTAGTTGGTGTAGCCCTAAATTATAGTTGGGGTAATAGGGAAACGTTCAATAAAGAAAACCTTGTGATAACTTTGATTGTGTTCTTTATTATTCCGCTGCGTGTTATCAATCATTGTTATTGTTCATCCTAGATATATAAGATCTAATCAATCTTGAGCTATAAACGATCTTATCACAATGTAATGTTTCTCTTGGAATATGTCAATGTAATGTTTCACTTGGAATATGACAATGTAATGTTTCACTTAGAATATGTCAGTGTAATGTTTCTCTTTCATACATATTTCGCTTGACCTACATATTTTGCTTGACATACATATTTCGTTTGGCATACATATTTCGCTTGTGATACATATTTCACTTGACTTAAGAAAATTAAGCAGAGTTTTGTTTCCAAGAAATGACATACTTCGCTTGAAATTAACCTGTCATATTTTGCTTACATACATGTTTCGCTTACATATTTCGCTTACATGTTTCTCTAGCAACATATTTTGCTAGCTTCAAACATGTTTCTCTAGCTTAAAAAAATGTACTTTTTCAACAAAAATCACCAAAAACACACCCTTTTTGACATTTTACTTTAATTTTTCTTGTATAACTAGTTATCTTAGGCCAAGATCTTTCTTAAATACATAAACTTTAACACATTTAAACACAAAATTTGGGCTTTGATTTTGACTAGAACGAACAAAAACACTTAAAAATGATCTAAACAAGATATAAACGCACACAAACTCACGATATCACCCCTTGGGCTCTGATACCAATTGTAATGATCTAAGAAAACATTTTCACTTTAGAATTAAAGAAGGAAGAATGGAAGAATTATAGAGAGAGAAAGTAGAGAGAAAAGAAATAGTGGTGGATTACTATGTGTATGTAAAAGATACAAATGAGCAACCAACCCTTCTCTATGTGTAGAGAAGGGGTATTTATACCCTACGTTAGGCCGGCCATATAAGGCTTATTGGGCCGTTGGTTTTGGACTTGGGTCATGCTCGGAATTACATTTGGGTTTAGTCTGATACATGTGCAATATTATATTACATTAAATGAGCCTGTTACCCTTTCTAACCTATTACAACGTTTACTTAGTAAAGACCTCGATTCCTTGTTTAACTCAATATATTAAGGCTAACATTCTTCATTACCAGCCACCAATACCTATCCCTAAGATCATAATACATCTTATCAACTCCTTGGTATACAGAGTACTTCGACTTATGGGCTTCGTCCATTATCAGGGTTCTCACATCACCCTTCAAAGGGACCCATATTTGATCAGGTAATACAATGCTATATCACTCCTGCATTCTATCAGTTCATCTAGCCATCTCTACAATCTTGCAAACTCATCAGATGCCTCTTCGCTAGTATCTTATCCTTAATACTCGATTGAAGGGTCATGTTCATGGCTCTAATCCTCCTAGGTTTGATCCTCTCCTTCCACCTCAGTGCATCAGCTACTACATTCACCTTACTAGGATGATAGCAAATTTTGCAGTGATAGTCGCTGAAAAGCTCTATCCTGCGATGCTGATGCATGTTCAATTCCTTTTAGTTAAAGATGTGCAGAAGACTCTTATGGTCAGTATAGATAACACTCTTTGTCTCATACAAGTAATGTCTCCAGGTCTTGAGAGCAAACACAACCACGCCCAATTCCAAATCATGGGTGGTGTAATTTTTCTCATGGATTTTCAACTGCCTAGATGCATATGCTATCACCTTACCTCTTTGCAACAACAAACAACCTAATCCTAAGCCTAATGCATCACAGTACACCACAAAATCTTCTTGCCCATCGAGGAGAGCTAGAACAGGTGCATTACACAACGTATCCTTCAAAGTTTGAAATGCATTTTCCTGTTTCAAACCCCAATCAAAGGTCTTACTTTTCTATGTCAAAATGGTAAGCGACTTAGCTATCTTAGAAAAGTTCTCAATGAATCAATGATAATACCCAGCCAAGCTTAGAAATGAACGAACTTCGGACGGAGTTCTAGGGGCTTCCCAATTCTTAACAGCTTAAATCTTACTAGGGTCTACATGAATCCCATTGCCATTGATCACATACCCAAGAAACTATACCTCTTGCAACCAAAATTCACACTTAGAAAACTTAGCATACAGTTTCTCCTTCTTGAGTAGTTCCAAAACTAACCCTATATTCATTTCATGCTCCTCCTGGGTTCTAGAGTAAATCAAGATATCATCAATGAACACTATCACAAACTTGTCTAGATAAGGCCTACACACTCGATTCATCTGATCCATAAATACCGCTGGTGCGTTAGTCAGACCAAAGGGAATTACTGTGAACTTAAAATATCTATAACGAGTTCTAAACGTAGTCTTTGGAATGTCATCCTCATGCACTCTTAGTTGGTGGTATCTGGACCTAAGATCTATCTTAGAGAAGTATTGTGATCCTTAAAGTTGATCAAACAGGTCGTCTATCTTAGGGAGTGGATACCAGTTCTTAATGGTCAACTTGTTCAGCTCTCTATAATCAATGCACATTCTAAAGGAACCATGTTTTTTCTTAACAAATAATACCGGTTCTCCCCAAGGCGATGAGCTTGGTCGAATGAAACCCTTGTCTTGGAGTTCTTTGAGTTGACCCGACAACTCCTCCATTTCAGAAGGTGCCAATCGATAGGGAGATTCCGCGACCAGTATTGCTCCAGGGATTAACTCAATACGAAATTTGATTTCTCAAATAGGTGGTAATCTTGATAGGTTATCTGGAAATACCTCGGGAAAGTCTCTAACCATAACAATCTCTTATTGTTTTTGTTCCTTGGCCTTAGCACTCATTAGATGTTGGGAATTATGCATTCCTGACTTAGTACCGTTAGTTATATTAGTTAGTACCGCTAGTTGTAATTTGTACCGACAGTATAAAATGTTAGTACTGATCAGATAGTTAGTACCATTAGTATAAAATAGTTAGTACCATTTATGAGATATGCATAAGATATCTTAGGAAAGGATATGCATGATCTTTGTATGCATTTTGTAAAGCCCATTAGGGTTTTCTTAGTCTATAAAAGGAATCCTAGGCATAATTAGTAGATATAGTTCTAAACAGATCAATAGAGGTCGATTAGCAATCACAATCTTTGTAATCTGTAACCTAGTCAGATTCAAGTTATTATATAAAAATGTGAGTTTGATAAGATCTCTTGTGTTTTCCTATTATTGTTCTTCTTAGCATTATTGATTAGATTCTGCATAATCAATAGTATTTAGTCATAGTTTCACCATTATTGCTTTAGATTTATCTAGAGTAACAAACCCTTTATAAGCTAAAGGTTAAAGATCCATTCAGTAAGGGATCTAACAAGTGGTATCAGAGCTTGTGTGAAAACTTTGAATAATAAGAACTCCATTATTTGAAGCAAATTTACAATCAAGCTCATCAAGCTTTAATGGCCATCTCCTCTTCAAGCTCGTCAAGTTCTTCTGATAATGAGGTACAAAACTGTTCTAAACAATGTCTTGAATCTTTTAAAACTCTTCAAAAGAATTATGATAGTGAAAGAGAAAAACATAGCAGAGCCAGACTAGAAATTCAGGGTTATGAATTAGCCTTAGAGTCTCTAAAATCTAGAATACTTGGACATGAAAAGAATGAACTGGATTAGGGTGAAAAATATAAGTTTCAAAACTATGAGCTTAAATGCAGAGAAATAAAAATTAACAACCTTAACCTGGAATTAGAGAAAGTTGTTAAGGAAAGAGATGAGTTAAAATTAAAGATAGAAAAATGGGAAGAATCGTCCAAGAATCTTGATGAATTACTCAACAGTCAAATGAGTGCTAGAGATAAAACTGGTTTAGGATATGGCACACAATTGAATGAAATGAGTAACAATTCTGAAACTAATAGTGAGATTAGTTTGAGTGTTTTTTATGTCAGATCGAGTGATGAAGAATCCACACCAGCAAATGATAGGTTTTCCAAAGCAGATGGGTATCATGTTGTTCCCCCTCCTATAACAGGGAACTTCCTAACCCCAAGAGCTGACATATCATTTGCAGGTTTAGATGAATATGCCATTAGGAAGAAAATAATTGAGTCAAAAACAACTGATCTTAATACTAAAACAAGTGAGACTGTAGGTAAAACAAATGAAGCAAATACTCAAAAACCTAAGACAGTCTATGAATCAGTTAACAGAGATAAAGTTATCATTGAGGATTGGAACTCAGATGATGAGGATGATGTGTCTGCTGTAAAAATAGTTAGTCCTGTTAAGACTAATGAGACTCAGACAGTTAGAAATCGATTTGATAAAATTGGTTAAAATTCTAAGAAAGTAGGAATTGGATTTAAGAAAATAAAAGCTTGCTTTGTATGTAAGAGTACTGACCATTTGATCAAAGATTGTGATTTTTATGACAAAAAGAGCCCAGAACCTAAGCTGAAAAATATGGTCAATACTAGTCAAAGGGTAGTCAAACTAGTATGGGATAATGTTAAAAGGGTTAATCATCAAAAATTTTCAAATAAATTAAACTACCCTCACGCAATAAGGACTTTTGTCCCATCAGGAGTACTAACCAAAACAGGTTTGGTTAATCCTGTTAATGCTAAATAAGAAAAGAGCAGTACAAACTATGAATACTGTTAGGCTTGTTAATACTGCTAGGTCTGTTAGTACTGCTAGACCATTTGCCCCAAAACAGCACAAACTAGTAGTGTTGTTAGACCAATTTACCCAAGAATGGACAATATAAATCCAAGAGCCTCATATTCACCAATCAAGAGGTCTTACTACACAAAACCAGCTTTTAGACCAAAAAACTTAAAACAAGATGTTAAAACCTTTGGGGTTCAAAATATGACTACTGCTGAGACAAGAGCAGTAGTTAATACTGGTAAGGATAAGATGGATACTGACCTTAAAAAGTCAAGGTGGGTTTGGAGGCCTAAGAGAAATTACTTGGATCATGTATCCAAAGACAGTGCAGATGGTTGAGTAATGTTGACCCAAAGTGATTTACTGTCTATAATGGCTTGGATCCCTAAGAGATTCTTAATTTTTACCTTTTGTGCAGGGCAATCAGAGATCTTGTTACAGGACTATGCAAGTGGGTGGATAGTGTTTGCTCTAGCCATATGATGGCAACAAGTTATTCTTTTCCGACTATGCAGATTACAATGGAGGCTTTGTGCTTTTAGAAGTGATCCTAAGGAGGTAAAATAACGGGTAAAGGTTATTATCAGACTGTAATTTAGACTTTGATGTGTTTTTTGTAGATTGGACCTTAGTTTAACCTTTACTCTGTCCACAAATGTGTGACAAGACAAATTATGTCCTTTTTAATGAGACTGAATGCCTTATCCTCTCTCCTTGTTTAGCTTCTTGTGAAAGTCACGGTGTACTTAAAAGATCCTAGAAGGATGATGTGTTTTGCTTGGAATAAAGAACATTGTTCCCTCTGGAGGTATAACTTGTTTATATGTAAATGCAACAATAGATGAGTCTAAATTATGGCACAGGAGATTAGGTCATGTGAATTTCAAAAATATAAACAAACTTGTTAAAGGTTACCTAGTTACTTGGTTTACCTCAACGTTTTTGTGAAGGATCCACACTTGTGTTGCCTGCAAGAAGGGTAAGCAACATAAGGCCTCCTGTAAGGCCAAGTTAGAAAGAATCATCAGAAAGCCCCTAGAATTACTTCATATGGACTTATTTGGACATGTCTATGTAGAAAGTATTAACAAGAAAAGGTACTGTTTGGTTGTGACTGATAATTTCAGCAGATTTAGTTGGGTATTCTTCTTAGCTACCAAGGATGAAACATCTGAAATCCTTTGTAAATTTATCATAGGCTTAGAAAACCAATTGAATCATAATGTTAAAATCATTAGATGTGATAATGGGGACGAGTTTAGCAACATGCCTATGAATGAATTATTGCTAAGAAAGGAAATTTAAAAATGGAGTTTGTGTGAGTTAGATACTAACAGCAGAATGGTGTTACAGAAAGGAAAAACAGGACCCTTAATTTTTGAGGCTAGCCTAGAATATGTTAGCAGACTCACTTTTTCCTATCATTTTAGGCGGAGTCAGTAAATACTGCCTGCTAGTACTGAATATGGGTGATTAGTGACAAAACTTCAAAATAAGACAGCTTTATAAACTATTAATAGGTAACTCACCTAGTATTGTTTTATGAGACTTTTGGGTGCCCCTTGACATTTTATACTACCTTTGATTCCTTGGAGCAATTTGATTATGGGGGAAATCTGATGAAGGTTATTTGCTTGGATACTCTACCACTAGTAAAGCCTTTCGAGTATACAACAAAAGGACCAAAAGGGTAGAAGAGAATCTACACATAGATTTTTTGGAAGATCAACTAAATGTGGCAGGAACTGGTCCTAATTGGATGTTTGATCTTGATTTCTCACCAATTCAATGAACTATATTCCTGTTAGTGTAGAAAATCAGGTTAATGTGGATGCAGGTACACAAGATTCTTATGTTGCTGTTCATCAGGAAAAGATAAAGGACCTACTCAGGAATACATACAACCTTTCCACTAAAACTCATAGGACAGGATTCCAGATAGAAGATGTTGCTGATAAGGAAGGAACTACATCAGATAAAAGAAGATGAACTAATCTTGCTATGATGAATTGGAAGATGATTGCTCAAGAAGTGGTTGCTAAAGCTTGGTCTGATGCCACAAGACAGCTTTTGAAGATGAAAAGACGGAATATTGCATCTTAAAAGGACGGGAGCTCAATCTACCAGTGATTAACCCAAATTAGTATGGTGGTCTTCCTGTTAGTACTAACTACCACGCCACTATATTAGTCCTGCTAGTATCCCACAGTGTGCATATGCTGGTGATCATCATTTGTCTATCTTGGAGGAAAAAATACCCTATTGATGCATTACTCTCCACTAATGCTGCATTTTACCATTTGATCCAAAATGATGCCTGATTTGGAGATGATTTTGTGCAGTTTCAAGTGATGGCATATTCAATGGAGCCTATGGTTACGAGAATGTGGGGTGCAGTGGCAGATTTTCAATATATGGATGGACACCATTATGTCAGTTTATTCCACATCTCAGAATTCATAAGAATCATCTAAAAGATCAAAATTCTAGAGATCCTAATCAGCTGTTCAAACAGAGGAAATTCAAAAGGGCTTCTTCAGCTCAACAAGGCATTGGTGAGCTACATCTCCAATCAAGAATAGATCTAATCACAAAGGTCATCTGGACTATTTCGTTAGCATGCTTTCTCTCCATGGAAGAATCCAAGAATATATCACAAGCTCGTTCACAGTTGAAAGTGGGTTGAACCAATGCTTGAAGAACTATTGCTGTAGTTCAAAAACTATAGAGTTTGGATCTTGTTGATTTGCCAATCTGGGCAAATAAGGCAATTGGCCAAAAGTGGGTCTTTTAAGATAACAAGGTTAGAGAAGTGTGTGTGAAAAACAAATCCTGGTTGTAGCACAAGGGTTTAGACAGGAGGAAGGAATAGATTATGATGAGGTTTTTGCACCTGTTGCCAGGATAGAGGCAATCAGGTTATTTTTAGCCTTTGCATCATACATGGGATTTACTGTCTCTACCAAATAGATGTTAAAAGTGCATTTCTCTTATGGACACTATTGAAGAGGAGGTGTTTTCCCGATCAACATCCAGGCTTTGTTAATCCTTGCTCATCAAACAAAGTCTATTAAGGTGTTTAAAGCTCTTTTATGGTCTTTTATCAAGCCTTTAGAGCTTGGTATGAGACACTTTTTTTTCTTTTCTGATTGAAAATGGTTTCAGGGAGGTACCATAGACAAAAACATTGTTTATGAATGAAGAAAAGAGAGACATTTGTTAGGTCCAGGTTGTAAGAGGATGACATTATTTTGGTTCTACAAGAAGTCTATGGTGTGTACAGAGTTTGAAGACTGTATGCAAAAAGATTCCAAATGAGCTCATTGGGTGAACTCACTTTATTTTTGGGACTTCAAAGTGATAGCAACAACATGATAGAATCTTTTATTAGTCAGGATAAGTAGTTTTTTTTTTTTTATGGCTGACATCCTAAAGAAGTTAGATTGTTGGTCCATCTGAACAGCTACTATTCCTATTGAATCTATTAAGCCACTGGTCAAGGATGAACGATGGTAACTGATGTTGAGTACATTCTATAAGATCTTATGATTGGTTCACTGGATGTATTTGACTGCATCAGGCCCGACATCAATGTTTGCTGTGTGCCGCCTGTGATAGATTTTCAAAGTCTCTCCAAAAGGTCTCACACTTAAATGCAGTAAAAGGATTTTTAGGTACTCAAACTCAAACCAATTTGGTTTCTATGGTATCCTAGGGATTCACCTTTTGAACTAGAAGCTTTCTCAGACAGTGACTATGGAGGAGCCAGCCTTGACAGAAAATCAACAACAGGTGGTTGTCAATTTCTTAGTAGAAGATTGATATCTTGGTAATGCAAGAAGCAGACTATTGTGGCAAATTCTACTACTGATGCGGAATATGTTGCAGCTGCTAACTGTTGTGGGCAAGTACTGTAGATACAAAGAATTAGTATGTTGGATTATAGTTTTAATTTTATGAACACCAAAAATCCATATTGATAATTAGAGCATATATGTGTTATTAAGAATCACTGTTGCTCATTCTAGGGACCAAGCATTCCGAGATTCGATTTCATTTTATTGAGATGGCTATGAGTAAAGACTGATAGAGAAGTTTTCAAGATTCAACACAGACTATAATTTGCAGATCCTTCCTCACAAAGGATTTGATGTCACAAGATTTAACTTTTTGGTGGTTAGCATTGGGATGTTAAATCTGTAGCTATATTTGAGGGGAGGTTATATGTACACTAAAGGGTAAAAATGATGAATACTTGGTTAATACTGCTGAGATTAGTTGATACTATGAGTTACAACTTTGTACTGCTAGTACAAAAATTAATACTGCTAGGTTAGTTTAGTTAAGGATGTTGTACATATCGATTGGTGTGACTGCTAGAAGCTTTCTCTGAAGGGAGGAATATGATGGTAGCGTGTTCCTTCAGTGTTGGTTGTAAACCACAAAACAAATGGTCATCAGTGCACCATGTCTAACAGACATCAAGATCTGACTAGTCCAAAGCAAACGACCTTGGTAAAGACTTCTCAAATCCATTAATGGTTGATAGTTTACCAAAAAACTATTGGTTATCAATTGCACCATGTTATTGAAATGACAAGCATTGGACAGTCCAAAGCAAACGGCCTTGGGTAGTAAAGACTTCCCAAATCCGTTATTGGTGGTTGTTCTAGTTTGCCAAAATATAAAAACAGTCCAATGACCCTCCTCTTCTCAAAGAGGTTACAATTGGAATAGTTAGGGAGGACAGTTTGAAACTTAAGGAATTGATGGTAAACTGTACCCAACTTGTCTGTTTTGTGAGGAAGAAGGATATGATTTGATGCTTTGGGGAGATCTGCACACTTTATTTGAGCCTGATGAAGAAGATGAAATATGGAAGAATCAGCATGAATATAATGTGATAAGCTAGAGTTTATATGATTTTTGTAGTATTCACATTTTACTGATTCAAAATGGTATAGCCATACATATGCTGACAAAGAAAAAATACCCTCTAAGTCAAGAGACGATAACAAAGATGTTAAATAAAAGATTGGAGGTTGATCATGAGAGTTTACAGGCTTTTGAACTTCTAAGGTTTATAAGATCTCAAGTGCAGAAGCAGAAGAGTGTTTGAAAGAATCATCATCAGAAGTCTAGAAGATTTAATCTAGAAGAAACTTGGGATTTGAAGATAAATCATAAGTTTAGGGGAGGATTGTTGGGAATAAATCTTCATAAGAGTTAATACTGCCAAGGTATAACTAACAGTACTAATGAAGTTAGTACTGCCAGTACATACTTAGTACTGCCAGAGTTAGTTAATACTGCTAGAAGAAAGATTAATACTGCTGATGGTCAAAGCTGCTGACTTGGAGATAAGGATGCATGGAGATAAATAAGGAATGTATATCTTTTATATTTTAGGAAGATTTGTATGTGATTATGATTGATAGTTATCTTGTAAAGGACTCTTTGTGGTGTATAAAAGGAGATCCTAGGTTAAGGTTTTAGATACGCATACGCATACATAGACACATACGCTTAAGAGATAGAGAATACATCTTAGAGAAAGATTGTAATAGCTTCAAGGTTTGTAACCCTAGTACTAATCAAGAGTACTCGTATTATCAATAATATTGAAGCAGTTTTGTGTTTTATTCATTGTTCTTTGTCTAGTACTGTTCTATTGATAAATACCTCTAGAGTATTGAAGTGTAGATTCCGCATACACTTTGATATACAAACAAAGTCTCAACCATTGTTATTTTGGATTTATCCAAGGTGACATACTCTTTACAAGGTAAAGAATCGATCGAGGCGTGGGATCAACACTAAGCCAAAAGAAGTAGAAGTTAGTACCGACAAGCTTGATAAAGGTATTGCTGAGCCAAAAGGTGGAACTTCAGATGAAAGTACTGCTCCTACAACTATTTTCAGATATGATGAGACCATTGCTGAGTTTTTGGTATCTATGAGCCAAAATAAGGCTAAACAAAAAGGTGTTGAGATCAAAGATGCTGAAGATTCAGATAGACCAAGGGCTACATCAACAAGATCAGTACTTACATTAAAGCCTCTTCCTAAAATTGATCCTAAAGACAAAGGCAAGAAAGTACTTAAGGAAGAAGCTTAGTCAGATGCTGAGTCAGACGGAGTTGATGAAGCTGAAAGAAAGTTTGATCAGCTTTCTAAGGAATAAGAAAAGCGAGAAAGGTGCAAGGGATTGGGAAGCAGAATAGTAGGATGAAAAAGTTAAGCTAGTACGAAGTCTACAAAGGCTTCTCTCATACAAGATTTTAATGATATTCAGGCTAGAATTGAAGCTGATAGACTTCTAACTGCAAGGCTTCAAGAGGAAGAAAGAGAAACGTTTACAGTTGAAGAGAGAGCCAAATTTCTTTATGATACTATTGCTGCTCAAAGGAGGTTCCTTGCTCAACAAAGAGCTGCTGCTATCAGAAGCAAACCACCAACAAGAACTCAGCTAAGAAACTAAATAATGACCTATCTGAAGCATGTAGGAGGAAAGAAGCATGATGATTTAAAGAACAAGAACTTTGAAGAAATACAAGTTTTGTATAAAAAGGTTAAAAGGTCTGATAAAGACTTTATTGCTATTGGTTCTGCTGAGGATGAGAGACAGATTAAGGAGATGAATGAAGAATCTAAAGACCCTAAAAAGAAGAGATTAAAGAAAAGGGTTGTCAATGAAACTCGAAGGGAAGAAGACACAGCAAAGGTACTTGCTGAACAAGAAGTGACAAAGCAGGGTACAAAGAAAAGAAAGAGTGGTCATGTGAAGATGATTGCTAGGAAAAGGCCAAGACCACAGCCAGATGATGATAGTAATGATGAACACAGAAAATTTCTAAGGATTGTTACATTTGAAAGTACCATAGATAGTGAGATTATGGAGACAAAATCATTTGTTTCTAAGTTGCACAAGGTTTCATCACCAGATGGGGATTACCTTGTTGTCTACAGAGTTAATGGGAACTTTTGGGCATTTAACTATCTAATGGAGGTACTACATATTTTTGATAGACAGGATTTGTTTCATTTATATGATTTGGTGATGAGGTAGTACTCAGAATCACAACCTAACATGAATTGAGATGTATCTTTGGGGGAGAAACATAAAGATTATGATGAGAATCCTGCAACAGAAGAAAATGAATCAGTTGAACATCTGGAATAATTAACAAGAATGAGAGGTTTTTAGATAGAGACTGTATGAAGCATGTGGAGTTTGCATACTAGAGCTTAAGGATGGGACAATAATCCACATGCTAGTTGAAAGAAGGTATCCTCTCTCCAAGGAATTATTGCAAAGAATGCTTGATTTGGGATTGGAGGTTGAAGAGGAAAGTACTGTTGCACTACATTTGGTAAGATTCATTAAGCAACAGCTTAATGAAGAGAAATGCTGTAAATGGAAGTGAGAAGGGTTTGAGTGTTGGCTAACCACCATACAACAAATGGTTTTCAATTCACCATGTCTAACAGACATAAGAATTGACTAGTCCAGAAGCAAACGACTTCTGGTAAAGACTTCTCAAATCCATTTATGGTTAACAATTTACCAAAAATTGTATGGTTCTCAACTCAAGAGCAACTCACCTTGCTTCACAAAACAGTTGAATAGTTGCTAGTCCAGGATCAAAACAGTTCTTGTAAAAGATTAATCAATCTGTTGATATCTGATAGTTTGCTAAACAATAATGGTTTTATTAGGCACCATGTTAATTGGCAATTGAAGCATTGACTAGTCAAAGCAAATGGTTAGTGAAAGACAAATCAAATCCGTTGATAGTTGATAGTTTACTCAAAACTATAAGGTTATCAATTCACCTTGTTGTTTACAATGAAGAATTGGCTATCCCAGAGCAAACGGCTACTGGTAAAGGAATATCAAATCCGTTAATGGCTGGTAGTTTGCCAAAAACTACAAAGCCAACTTAGTTGGATTTGCTGTGTTGCTGATAAAGAAGGGAAGCTTAAAGAAAATCAAGGTTGTAGAGTTGATACTGATCAAGTTCATCAAAATGGAGATTTGAAGAATAGAAGTGTTTGGATACATCCTCCTGGTCTACAAGATGTTTACACTAAAGAAACATGAAGTTAAACAAGTTCAACAATCATGTTTAGGGGAGGATTGTTGGGAATTATGCATTCCTGACTTAGTACCGTTAGTTATATTAGTTAGTACCGCTAGTTGTAATTTGTACTGACAGTACAAAATGTTAGTACTGATCAGATAGTTAGTACCGTTAGTATAAAAATAGTTAGTACCGTTTATGAGATATGCATGAGATATCTTAGGAAAGGATATGCATGATCTTTGTACGCGTTTTGTAAAGCCCATTAGGGTTTCCTTAGTCTATAAAAGGAACCCTAGGCATAGTTAGTAGATATAGTTCTAAACAGATCAATAGAGGTCGATTAGCAATCATAGTCTTTGTAATCTATAACCTAGTCAGATTCAAGTTATTATATAAAAGTGTGAGTTTGATAAGATCTCTTGTGTTTTCCTATTATTGTTCTTCTTAGCATTATTGATTAGATTCCACATAATCAATAGTGTTTAGTCATTGTTTCACCATTGTTGCTTTAGATTTATCTAGAGTAACAAACCCTTTACAAGCTAAAGGTTAAAGATCCATTCAGTAAGGGATCCAACATTAGATGTCTCATTTTCTCTTTCGGTCTTTCTCCTATAACTCTAAGTACTTGGACGTATTGTAGGGGTATTCTAACTACATTCTCATGACAAATTATTTCGGCCTTATGGTTGGACAACCAATCCATTCCTATGATCACATCGAAACTCCCACTTCCAAACGGTATCAAATTAATAGTAAACATGTGATCTTCTAATTCTAGTTTGCAACCCCTAATAACTTTATCAATTTCTACTAGCAATCCGCTAGCTATCTTAATCTCATAACTGAATCCTAATTCATTGGGCTCTATGCCTAACAGAGATATGAAAGTAGTGGAAACAAAACTATAGTCGGCACCAGAATCGAATAGATTTGTAGCATAGTGATCATTTAAAGTGAACGTACCTGTCATGATGTCCGAGTCCTGGCGAGCCTCCTTTGCTCCTAGCATAAATGCCCTTCCACGTGCCTGGTTACTGTTGTTCCCACGACCTTATCCCCTATTATTAGCAACAACTTGGTTTGGATGGTTTCCCTTGGCCTTTGTGCTTGGTTCAACCTAGGACATGCTGCCTTAAAATGATCGGTTCCTCCACACTCATAACATACTCTAGGAGCAGCAGTTGGGTTTCTAGCATTCACCGGGTTCACCATCCTAGGAGCCACTATATAGTCCTTTACCATATGTTCAGGGCGGCCATAATTAAAGCAAGCCTGACAAGGCATCTCAAGTGGGTAGTGTAGGTTATAGCTTACACACTTAGGGATTGTACCATTGTACTCTCTCCTCACTGGGTTAGTGTTTGTAGCAAAAGTGTTCCCAGTCCTAGTCCTCTTGTTCTCATCTCTCGCATTCCTATCTCTAGGCTCTCCACCATTCCCTCTCTTCTCAAGGTTCTTCTTTAGTGACCCATTCCTAATGGGCTCATCTGTCAGTGTTCCAGCCTTTTGTACAACCATTTAAATTGTTACCGGCTCCGTTGCTGCCACCATCCCTCGGATTTGTGGAGCAAGGCCATAAATGTACCTCTCAATCCTTTTATTTTAAGGGGTAACTAAGTAAGGAACTAACCTATCCAACTCATGGAACCTATCAGTATACGCAGCATGGCCAGACCCGACCATGGCGTGGTTCCAAAACTCAGTTTCTAGTTTCTGCATCTCATTGACCGGGGAAAGTTCCTCTCTTGTCAAAGTCTTAAAGTCTTCCAATGACATTCCAACAATGGCTTCTTGGCTTCGTGTGTGGATCAGAGAGTTCCACCATGTAAGAGCCTAACCGACAAATGAACCAGCAGTGTACTTCACCTTTTGGTTTTCCTCACACCCACTCATATCCTGAAGTGACTCCATCTTCTCTATCCAACAGGTATAGACTATAGCACCTCCCTTCCCGTCATACTCTTTTGGGTTACAAGCTAAGAACTCCTTATAGGTACAACCCCTTCGGTTTTTGTTCACAATGACATTCCTAACATCGCCCTGGATGTATTCATTAATGGCATCGCCATTTTGATTTCTAGGGTTCCCCTGATTGTCGCCTTGGTTGCCTACTTGAGCTAAGATAGTAGGAAGTAAGTCAAGGACTCCGTCAACACCATCATTAACCTCATTACTTTGACCACCTACTTGGCTACCTTGACCATTAATCCCACCATTACCCTGATCACCAGATCGACCTCTAGTTCTACTACCTCCTCTACCAGTCCGTCCACCTGTCCTTCCTCCTCGTGGTGTCATCCTTGGCAGCATTATAAAGGAGGAGGACATAGGTAAGGTTAGGTAGGCGGGAAGGTTAATATATCTAATAACTTAATATACTATAATACGCATAATACTGTCCTAAGGTGTCAACACCAATTTATGTGAACGATATTACCAAATACGCGTGGGTTGTGATACATTTATAACTATGTTAGCCACCGTACTTATACCCTCATCCTTTCCCAGTTATACCCAGTATTGAGCTCACACATTTCAATGATTGACTTTTTAATACGATATACTATATAACCATAGAAGCAAGTATAAGCGGAACACCGCGTACATAGATCCTATAATGCAACTATATGAAGGTTCTTAGGTTATAGTCTAGGCCAAACCACCTAGTTGTCTATAACCTTGGCTCTGTTTACCAATCTGTCACATCCTGACATAGGCGGAAACACGGGTATGCGACGAAAAATGATCAATCATAACACAAGGTACATGATAGAGAAAACTAAGATGCATTAATGAAAAGTGTCATGATGATCTTCAACCTTAAATACAGACATGAGTGAAGTCCCAACAAGAACACATCAAATAGTCTCCACAAATACAACCAAATACCTACGCAGGGGTCCATACTAGTCTTAAAACAACAATCTTAAAAATACTTAAGTTCAACACAAAGCTAAATGTCAAATCTTTTAGAACGCAATCCATAAATGATGATCTTAAGGTGTGCTAAAGCTTGCAACTCAGCTTCATTAATCATTCTCAATACCTGAAAATGATACTCAAAAAGGTCAAAAAAATGTTGGTGAGCTCATAGGTTTGATAGAAAACCCAGTCGTTGTGCCAATAGTTTGAGTAGTGGACAATTGTACAATATGACAGTGAATACATGCAACACATTTAATTTTCCAAACATAGCAACTCCCTGCTATCTAAATCTCATCCATATGGACACCATTTCCACGCAAGGTCCTCAACTCTCAATTCACACGCACCTAAAGCCTACCACTTGGAGCTATACATAGGGCGGAAGATCACATATCATTTCAAACCATAGCAAGTCTATGCTATAAAAGATCCACACAACATATTCTACCAAAACTCATGTCATTCACATAGCAGTCATAGGCATATAACATTGTCCCGAAAACAAATCAACTTTTGCACAGCATAGAAAACAAGTTCAAAACAGACTTGAGTACCATTTTCCCCCAACAAAAAAGAGTTAAAAAGTGGGGCTACGAGAACTCACCTCAACAAGGTGACATAGAGGTCAAACGATGTTTTCTAGGTTGATACATAGAGGTCAAACGAGTGTTGTACGGTCACCCTTAGACGTTATCAGTGGTGTGATGGTTGACGACTTAGTTTCAAGATAACATACTCGAATTCATACTTTCGTATAATATACTTATACTATTTAAGTAAAATAGTTAAGTAATATAAGATAACTAAATAATAGTCGTTCAAAATATCCTTCGGTAATCCATTTGGTAACCTTAGTTACCTTAATTAATTGTATAGCTTATAGAAAATTAAACGTTTATTTACATAAAACAACTTAGAGAAGTTTTATATTTTATATTTATAAAAAAAAATATTTTTTGTCTTTTAGTCTACTTATTAAAATAATAATTTATTATTTTGTCGTAAACATAAGTTTTTTTTGAATAATAATCGAAGTATAGGATTTTTATAAAATTTTGACATGACCAGTTCGTTTATACAACGTTTTCCAAGGTTTTAAACCTTAATTTCAAACACTTTTCCTCCATTCCACCATTTTCCGACAAAATACCAAATTCATATCTCGCACCATTTACCAAAACGTATTTCCCAAAACGAATTTCAACATCATTACATAGGTATGATTCACTTTCCAAAAGTCCGTCAAAACCCATAAAAACGACTTGTTTTCTCTTATTGGGCCTTAAGGCCCAATAGAATTCCATTAAGTTATTTTTAGGTATAAAATATGATTTAGGCCTAATACTAAAGTTCATTAGTAAATATAAGCCTAAACGATAGTTACCAAAAAATTCTGAACCACAATAAGCCTACAATAAGACATGGCTTATTGGGCTTATTAGGCCGTGAGCCTTATAGCTCCCAAACAAATTGAATCAGCTAATAAGCTACGTAGTACATTTGGTTATTACCAATAGCTATCAAAATAGACCACAAAAATACGACATAGGAGGTAAGTAACCAAAATAACTATTCCTATGTCCTAGGGGTTTTCGAACCAATATAAGCGCACAAATAGGTTCACTAGTGCTTATAAATAGGTCGAATAAGCTACTAACCAAAATAAGCTAGATAGCAAATAAATATTTTTCAACCATCGCAACCAAGATAATAAAACTACAAAACCCTCGTTTCCTTTGTTTCTTATTCGAACCAAAAACGCATCCTTTACTAGTTTTTTGTAAATTTTTTATGTTCGATTTTTAGCAAACGCACCGTACAACTAGCTTCTATGCATTATTAGACATTCAAAAGTACAAGTTAAATAAAAATATATAAGACTTACACAGAGGGTTTTAAAAGCGAGTTAGGACATGATCCGATAACCCAAACGTTGTTTAAATGATAACCCGAATAGTAGAATCAACCCACTATTCCTAAATCTTCATGTTCTTGATCAAGTTTGCAAAATTTTAAGTATGTGTGTGTGTGTGTTATATTCAAATGAGCAAAACCACAAGGAAGAGAGAAAACAAATGAATTGTGTGTATGTTATGTGTGTTTTACAAAATCAATAAGACAATATGTACATGTCCTTTGGTACCAAGATCCTAAAATGTTGCCTCCTTGTCCCCTCTTTGGCTCGACTGGATATTGGTATCCAAAGGGGCTCGGGATGCTTCGTTTTGTGTCGGTTTTCCTTAAAACCCAACGTTCTCGACTTTAAAATATTTCCCGAAGTTTCCTAGTATTTTTGATAGACTTAAAAATAAATTTCCAAGAACTTAGAATATTTACACGACATATTTCCGAATTAAACTTCCCAAAATTCGTTTTGAACATTAACAAACGTGTCGTGACTCATTTTTGGCATTTCAAGCTATTTACGGGACGAACCTCCCGGAATATAATCAATATAGATAAAATCCTCTAAAAAGGCCTACCACAAGCAACATAACCATGAAATACTCACAATCACATGGATTCGCCACCGTCAATGCGGTACTTGTTCTAACGAAACTAACAAAAGGCACATAGTCAAAGGACTAAATTAGAACATTCAAAATCTCAGAAAAGGGCAAGGGTTACAATAATACAATAAATAAGTAAAGTGATCTCTCTCTTAAATTAAATGGTGAATGAGCCGAATTTCATTCTCTTTTAGAAGCCCTAGATGTTCCCTGGAACTCTTTGTGAGTGAATGATACAAATAAGCTGATATTAGGGCTATATTTATATTATTCGTCTTAACTACGACGTAGTTGAGGGTATAAACTACACCGTAGTTGTGCTGAGTCAATATTTCCTCTTGCAGGCTAAGTGTAACTACAACGTAGTTGAAGTGCCAACTACGCCGTAGTTATGACTAGACCTTACATTTTTAGCACTATATGGTAACTACGACGTAGTTAAATCGGGGTAACTATGTTGTAGTTTCTTCTAAGCCAGCTTGGATTCTTCAAATGAACTATGACATATTTCAATGTGGTAACTACGTTGTAGTTATGACTTGGCAGCATAACTTCATCCTTTTACTTGTCCAATTCCCTGATCTTTTCGCTCCAACATCCATATTTTCTTGTAAATAAAATATAAAGTGACTAAGTACATATTTTAACCACAAATAGACAATTACAAACGTTTTATGAGAGATTTTGAAACAAAAAGGTATTAAGTATTTGATGTTATAAAATATCCCCCCACTTGACTTCTACTTGCCCTTAAATAGACCTGTTAGAATAATTCATAAAAAGATATCCCCCAATTTGTTTATCCCAATAGAATAGATCTTGCTTAGCTTGTATAAGCCTAAGTTGTATTAAATAAATCTAAAACAACTATGATAGAAACTTTGATTGTGAATATCAAAGACTATGCGGAATCTTGTAATTGATACTAAGAAGAATTTCAATGAAACAATAATGAACAAGATCAATAACAAACAGTTTACCAAACTTTCAGCCTCAATATAATACGAACACTCTTAATAGTGTTAGGGTTTACAAAACCTGGAAGCTACGAATAGATTGACAGAACAATGAAAAGATATCAATCTCTATGCCCTAGGACCTCCTTTTATACACCAAGGAGTCCTAACTAGCTTACAATATTTTCCTAAGTTATCATGATCTTCTAAACAAATAATTTATACATATCTTTTACAGAAATATCTCATACATATCACATAAGCAATCTTTATCTTCAATCAATCTTTATCCATTAGCAGTTGTAACTCTGTCTGCAGTAATAACTTTGTACTAGCAGTATTAACTCTGAACACTAGCAGCAATAACTTATACACCAGCAGCATTAACTGTGTACAAGCAGTAGTAACAACTTAGAATATAGTACTAACTTTACTCTAGCAGTACTAACTTTACTCTAGCAGTACTAACATATACTAGCAGTTCTAAGTTACACTAGCAGTACTAAGTTTATACTGGCAGTACTAACTACTTAGCGTATTTTTCACAATCTTTTTGCTAGCAGTAGTAACACAAACCTTTCTTCTTGAGCAGCACTAACTTTGATAAGAGCAGCAGTAATTCCAAACAGCCTTATGAAGCTTTTAATCCCAACAATCCTCCCCTAAACTTGATATTTATCTTCAAAATCATCAAGTTTCTTCATTAAAAGTCTTCACCATCACCAGGAGGATGCTTTCAAACACTTCCAGGATTCTTGAGCTGTTTTGTCATAAGCTTAAGAAGCTGATAACACATTTCATTCCAATGATCAGCTTGAAGCTTCTTGTTGAGCATGCCTGTGATTGTTGCAGGTGTAAGGGGATACCTTTTCTCTACCAGCATAAAGATATGCATAGATTGCAACCTCAGAAAGTGTACTCCACAAGAATCAAATAGCTTCCATATCAACACTTTTTCATTTTGCAGAGTCCTCCATACTGGACTTTCTACATCAGGTTCAAACATTGTCATTAGATCCCCCCATAACACTCTCTCATAGCCCTCCTCTGGCCTTGTTGACCCATGCTTAGCTTTCACCAGTTTCCACAGAGTTTCCAAATCTTCTCTGTCAAAATTCCTAAGCATATGAATAAAGGCTGAGTACCTTTTAGAACTTCCATCAGCTCTTATAATCTGAAATTGGCTGATTTTTCCTTCTTTGATTATCTTCCAGTCAACAATGCATGGAGGCTTAGTGGCCAAAGGAATAGCATCAATTGCTACTTCCTCTTCATCAGGAACAATGTTCATAAGTTCTTTCATCCTAGCTTCTTCCTGATCATCATCCACTTTAGCATCATCTATCTTTTGCTTCTTAGCTACTTCTTGTTCTAGCTCTGTGCCTGCTCTCTTAGTACTATCCTCTGCTCTCTTTTCACTACCTTCAACCAACTCTGTTTTGTAGTCAACAAAAGTGTTAACTCTTTTGAAAGCTTTGTCAAACATGTCCTTGATAACTTCAAACTTGAAGCCCTTCAACTGTTTCAGAGTGTATCCTTCTATGTTTTTCAGATCGTTACAATATAGCTTTCTTTATTGAGCCTGAGTTGGTGTTTTGTTCCTCTTCTCTCTTGCTCTCATTTCTGCAAAGTGTTTCTTTCTAGCTTCTAAGAGTTGTACAAACAACTTTTACTTTTCTTCAATACTCAACTGCTCTTGTTCTTTTGCTTGTAATTGTTGAGCCATTTGATAGTCAGCATCCATCATTGCTTGTGTGTTATCCTATGATTCAATTAAAGCTATGTTGGCTTCTTCTTCCTTTTGTCTTGCAAGCCTCTCTTCTTCTAATTTAGCTTGTAATTGAGCTTGAAGATTTAGAGCAACCTTTTGATCATACATAATCCGATCCTTCTTCTTCAAAGGCTTCTCAGACTCAATCATTTTTGCCTTACCTTTGTCTTGTAAAGGTTTTAATGCAGCTGGTGTTGTTGTTGTAAATTCGCTTGGCTCTTGAATTATAACCCCTCTAACTTTGGGTTTTACAGCTTTGATCTCTATTAAAGTCTGAGCCAAGGTGAATCATCAACAGTTGTTGTTGTAGCACTTTCAGTAGTAACTTCACCAGTACTAACTACCTTTTCAACCTCAACTTTATGCTCATCTAAAATACTTGTATCAAACATTAGGTTATCATCATTCCTCCCCTAAGTCTCATCAATCAATGTAACCTCTGCATCAGCATCAATATCAGCTATTTTCCTCCTATGTTTGGATGCATCCTCCTGATCACCCAAACTAGCTTCATCAGAGGATTCTACCCTTCTAGCTGAACCAACCTTCCTTAACCTTTTGAGCCCTAGAGTTCTTAAGTTATTCCTCCTCTCTAGCTTCTTGACGTTCTTCTTTAGACTAGCAATTTCACTATCTTGAGCAGTCTTGGCCTTCTCTAAATCAAGAACCTTCTTTTATAAGTTGGTACATAAGTCCATCAATTCAGTTTGTTTCAGTCTATCCTCAACACTAAGCAGTAGGTCATTGGAAGTTGTAGTTACATTTTCATCTGGTACATTATCAATAGAACCACTAGGCTGAGGAAGCTCAATGTTCTTTTTCTTGGACTTCTTAGATTTTTGCTTCCTCTGAGGTTAAGATGATGATGGTTGAGTAATAATGGGTGTGTGATGGGGATCAATTGGTATTTTTGAACCTTCACCCATTTCTTCATGAGCTATAACCATCATAGTTGAAATAAAGGGTAACTCTTCAAATAAAAAAATTTTCTCCTTCCCTCTTTTGTTCCATAGATCTTCTTTATGTAATGAGAGGGGGTAACATAAATCCTTTTATGATGTGACATATCCCCAACTTGTTTATTCACAAATACTTGTACGAATCTTGCATACATCCAGAATTTTACCATACTATCAAGATTCTTCACCATATTATTAAAGATATACTTGGAAAAGTTGAATTTTTGGTTTGTGGCTAAGCAAATTATTATAGAGGCCATAGTGCTACTAAATTCGTTCCATGCAGTAGTCTTAGCACTTAGGCATTACAAAATTATATGTATTAAAAACTTCCATTGAGGAGAAAAGAATGCCTTGTAAAATCCTTTAAGTTTGGGATGATGATGGTTAAGTAATGATGGGTGTGTGATGGGAATCAGTTGGTATTTCTGAACCTTCACCCATTTCTTCATGAGCTTGAACCATCATAGTTTGAAATAAAGGGGTAACTCTTCTAGAAAAACCTTTCACTTCCCTCTTCATGTTCCCAAATATCCTCTTAGTATGAGATGGGGTAACATAAATCCTTTTATGATGTGACATATCCCCAACAGATTGTAGGATTGACGATTAAAGCATATTTGATAGGGTTTGCATTCAGAAAATCAACTATCTCCTCAAACCCTTCACTTTTAGTGGGTTTCTCCAAATACGCAACTAAATTGTGAGTATCAACAAACTTTAGATCTGACATTGTGTTAGGTTTTGATGAAGAATGATGAAATTGAGTTAGGGTTTATGATTAGAGAGTATATGAAAAATTAAAATCGATTGAATGAGTGATTAAAACCTTTAATCGAAGTATTTATGAAAATACCCTCAACAGCATTAACGTTCACCAGCAGTTGTAAGTTTATGCCTAACAGCATTAACTTTCAACAGCAGTTGTAAGTTTATGCCTAACAGCATTAACTTTCAACATCAATTGTAAGTTTATGCCTAACAGCATTAACTTATACCAGCAGTAGTAAGTTTATGCCTAGCAGAATTAACTTTGAATTACTAGCATTAACTCCAATTCCATTCTAATCAGCTTTTCCATCATCAAATTAACATTTTAGCTTACAAAATCTCTCTGTCTGTTTTTGATTTCTCTCAATTCTTTTTACTTACAATTCTCTCTGTTTGTTTTTTATTTCTCTCAATTCTTTTTAGCTCACAATTCTCTCTGTCTGTTTTTGATAATATTCAACTCTCTTTCTATTTTTCAACTCACTATATCTCTCAATTCTTTTTCTCACCA
>BQNB010055202.1:0-39214 GCA_026074375.1 Tanacetum coccineum
AAAAAGATTTGTTAGTTAGATATATTGAAAATGGGTCGTTTTAGGGTTTTAGCAAAAACGCATGGGTTTTATGATTTAAGGCTCAAACAAGGGTTTATATGGGATCTAATATGTAATACCTCCAAAAATGCGTGTCGCAGCGAAATGTATGTCCGGGGGAGTTACTTTATAATACACAGCGCTAGATACAAGAGAACGACCTCTAAATGTGTCGTTTGAAAAATAATCTCGTTGATTTCCTTGGATATTGTTTTTAATCGATATAAATTTGTCCCATTAATTGGCTATCACCATGAAAAAAATACTTGAAGTATCAGGGACCCAATGCACTTCAGGTAAGCAAGTATCCTATATTTACCTGAGGAAAAAACATGCTTAATAAGGGTCCAACATAAAGTTGGTGAAAGTTCATAGATTTGTTTAAGTATAAAATGCTTTGAACCAAAGTTCTGGTCATAGTGTGTCATGTACCATTTAAAATCCTTAAATGTCCTTCCCAAAATGTAAAATTATCCCAATATTTATAAAGTATGCTGATCAATTTTAATGTCACAAAAAGTATCAATCTTTATATGTTCGATAGTTTGTATCGCTATTGTTTCAAAAACATGTTGATATTTATATTTCATATCATCAAAATGTTTCAAGTATGTATTGCACTTTATCAAGGCACAGTAAAATTAATATGTGAGTATTAAAAACATGTTTATGATTACTCTAAGCTCATGAACCGTGCACTAATATAACTGTAAGAGTTCATATTGTAAGTGGTTGTGGGACCCTGTAGGCCAAACCCAATCGTTACATCCGATATGTTATAACGTTCGTTTGCCCAGTGATAGCTAACTCACAACCGAACGAGGAATTGGTCACATCCCGATTGATCTATTTATAACATTTGCGTAGACAACATATTATAACGTTCGTTTGCCAGTGATAGCTAATTCAACCGACGGGGATCACACCCGAATTAGATCTATTTATAACATTCCGTATCCACCCTCCAAGTGATTTACAGTTCATGAAGCTCTTGGGACGTTATAGACTTATATATATACCCATTAGGTTTCCCTCCAAGAACACATGGGCCTTTATTTAAAGAATATGTACTTCCGCTTTACCGGTCGTCCCCCTTCCAAGAACACTCGGTGGCAATTACCGTATTATTATCAGTTCAAACCCTTAAGCTAATCCGTATCTTTTCAAAAGTAAAGTTATGCATTCGTGACCAAAAATAAAGTCAAGTAATGTATCCCATAGCGAGCTATGTAAATGAGTATGTAAACCAATTTGTAAACAATCATGTAAATGCATTTGTAAACAAGCATGTTCTCACCCATCTGTATATATAAAACATGTAAAACGTGGGGCTATAAACCCACCATATCTTTTAAAAGCAATCACATTGTTATAAGATAACCGAGCAAGTAAAAGAGTTTATAGACAAGCATGTATCCCCCTCGCGGGTTTATAAAACATTCAAAAGATTGAAAAGCGAGGCTATGAAACTCACATTGATGTTGTAGAACGATTGACAGATAGGCATCTAATATGCACAACACGAACGGAAGACGAAGCGGCTCGATCAAGAAGTTGCAACTAATCTTAACGCCTAGTCCCACTAGCCTAGGATAATGTATTTGGGTTTCCCGATGAATGGTTACATCAACGCGACACGTTGATAAAGATTTAGATTTAAAGTTGTAATAGTTTGGTGGTTGGTTAAATAAATAAATTGAAAAGCAAACGCAAAGTATGTTAATATATTCTGTATATATTACATATGAAAAATAAACCGTTATATAACTCGTACCGTGAGTTATATAACAGATACAAACAATCCAAAAATTAATGTGACGTACATAATGCTTTGCAAGTATTATATAATAAGTGTGAGTAAATAATTAAACCAATTATTTTGACACCAACTTAATTAATAAAAAGACTTTGAATAAAAGTAGACACATGTCTTAACGTTATTAATTAAACAACCGATGTTTGTAACAGTTTATAATCATTATAAAATATAAAATAATATTTTATAAATTATATTTCGTTTCTTCTACGGGTTGTGTCTAAAACAGTTGTCTCATTGTAAAAGTATAGTTTTCGTTCATTGGTGGGGTTATTGTATAATACGAGTTAATGTATCTTTAAAATATATCTTGGTTCCTTTATCGGTTTCTAAAATGATAGCAGTTTTAGTGAATCATAAATATAGGAAATTATATAAATTTCATCATGACCTTCCCGGTTATAAAACGATTCCCATATTTGAACAATCTCAACGTTTTCCCTTAATCAATATATGTTGCAATTATTAGCGTGTCAATATTTCAAACACCCGCGTTCTTAGATATAATATATTTATATATTTTATTATATCTAAACTAACCAAATAATAAACATTATATTTATTTAACCAATTTAAACCACCAATATATACATCCGGTCTCATGTTTATTAAACCTTATGTTATATATATTTATTTGTTGATTTGTTATATAAACTAAACAAACCCTTGTTGGTTTCTGCTCACCCAAACACGCCCTTAGTGCGAAACTGCTAAGCCAAACGCCCCCTTTTGGCAGTTTCTAACAAACCAAACGCCCCTGTTTGTTAATCTGCTATACCAAACACACCTAGGCTGTCACACAGCCAACCAAACACCCCTTTTTATTTCACTTTCACAGCCAAACGCACCCTTATCCGTTTTCCGTTAAACCAAACGCACCCTTGGTGCCACAAAACAAACCAAACGCGCCCTAATCAATGAAAACACTACCCCAAATGCAGCCCTCGCTGCTGACCCAACAACAAACGCACCCTGGCCGGTGCTATAATCAAACCGAACGCACCCTTGTGCGATCTCGTGAACCAAACGTAGCCCCTAGCTGCCCTTTATAAACCAACCGCACCCTTATTGGTGCATATGACAACCGAACGCACCCTGCTGGTGCAACAAAAACCAGACGCACCCTCTTTGGTGACTCGGTCAAACCCACGCACCCCTTTCTGGGCTGACCCGAAACCCACGCACCCTATTCGGTGATATAGACCACAAAACAAACACCCTTCCTGGTGCCATACTTAAAACCACACGCACCCCATGGCTATCGCGGTGGTGGTGGTAGTGGTGACATGATGGTGGTGCGTGGAGATGGTGATGACGAGATGATGATGGTGTGGAGGAAGTGACGGGGATGGTGGAGATGGCAGTGGGTGTGACGGGGTGGAGGTGGAGGGTGTAATGGTGGTTGTCCGAGGGGAGGATGCCGAGGAGAGGCAGCGGTTGACCTGTGGGTCGGAATAGATCGTAATAAGACGTGGATTATTTTTGGTTTCGGTAGGAAAAGTCCGCCGAAAAAGTTTTTCGGCGACGGCGGCATGTTGGTGGCCGGAATCCGGCGGCTGGCCGGCGGCCGGCTAAATTGGAGAGAGAGAGAGTTTCAGGTTTGTGTGTGTGTTATTAGAGATGGAAATGAAATTTAATATATAAATTATATATATATAATAAAATTTATAATATGAAATGATAATACCCAATAGTTTAGGGTTCATTTTGTAAATTTTTAATATAGTTTCGATAACTATCGGTTCGGGACTCGTTTAGCCACTATCGGAGCAGATTCAAAATACAAACCAACGCATTGTTTTTCCAAATCATTTTTTTCTGATAAAAATGAGTATTTACTTGATAATATTTCATAAATATTTTTATAACATTAAATAATTATCTGTTATTTATTTTCTGACTTGGTTAAAAATAAAAAGAAATTTAAACTCGGATATTCGCGTTATAAACAACGCTTAAATAAGTAAAATATTAAATAATTTTATTTAATATTTTTATTAAAAAAATAGTGATAATTAAAAATAGGAATTTAATATTTTGTGTGTCGGTACCATGTGTGTTGCAGTTTTCAAAACTTTGCGAGGCTGTTTTAGCCCTCTTCTGCTTGTTTTCAAGTCTCGGGTAAAACTAAAAAGTTTGTCTTAAATATCGTTTTACACAAATTGTCTTTAGGTCCGAAACTGAAAACGTGATTAATGGCTCGTTTTTATAAATCAACTAATGAGATTAATAATATATTCTTTTTCGTTTTCGAATCAAATAAGTTAAAATAAACTTCCCCCTTGAGAGAAGTAAAAATAAATATGAAATATTATTAAAATATTTTCTGAAAATTTACCGGTCACGCGTAATTGTTTTTTTATGTGACAATGAAACGACCAAAAGGTCAAAAAGGTCCATTCAGACTCGAAAAGTCAAAGAATTAAAATAGGTCCTTTAACAATTTAGAAAATACCCAGATTTTGTTACAGTACCTACCCCTTAAAGAAATCTCGTCCCGAGATTAAATTTGTGTCACCCGATTGTGTGACCAAGGAAAGACTTAAGGTTTAATAAACTCGTTCTAAACACGACGCTGATAACTTTATTCAGCAAAATTCGGTGTTTCTACACTTCTCAATCTACCAAAAATTTTGGCTAGGTTTGTCCAGGAATTTAACCATCAAAATGGGTAACTCAAAATATATCTTTACAGATCTTAGACTGGTATACAAGACCGCGTATAGGGAAAAGTCTCATTATAGTGAAAACCTCAGAAGGAACATGTATGTCAGCGTGAGTATGATGTAAAAGTATCTAAATGTCCGAGGACGGAGTCTCGTTTTCAACTAAACTGAAGGTCGAAAGTGATTCACATCAACGTGGCTTATGGATGAAGTACCCACAACTTACTTGCAGTACTAGGATGTAATCGGCGACCTAATGTCTTCCTACAGGCCCGAATGAAATATCCAACTATCTGTAATTGCGTCGATAGGTTGTTTATCTCGTTTAAGGGAGTTGCAATTACCTATTGGATAACGTCAAAAATATACCAAATGGTGAATTGGTATACCTAGAATGAGTACAATTCGAGAAAACAAAAGTTCCCAGAATAAAGTTTAACAAAATTTGGAGGAAGCTCGCCGGAGAGCTTATGCACAGGACACTCACGAATTAGATGGTACTAATCGCTAGTTAAGGACGAATCATCTCCATTAACACAATTGTGTAACAGTCTGTTAGTTCCAAGAACAGTTTCTTGAATCGCGAGGATTAGCAACGGCAAAAGTAATAACTTAAGGAATGAAGATCCGATTAGTTTAAAGCGAGGCCTTAAGATTTCTGCAGAGTGGCAAGACACTATTGTACTTCTAAACCTTTTTAACGGATTCCGGTGATCATCGGGTTCGAGTTCATACTCGTGTCATATTGGATACCATTAAGCCCACTCATTTACAATTCATTATTTGCATAAAGAAGCGTCCCAATTCATGTAAATAATGAATTGATAAACTTATGGTTCGGTGATTTACAATTTTATTTATTTAAATGAAGAGCGTCTCAAACCCTTTTAATAAATAGAATATAAATCATCCAATTAATAATTCCCGGTGCAATACGCGTACTCTCATAACCTTCAAGGTGGTTGACATGACGATGCATGTGTTCTAATGAGTATGGGACGAGTGATTTAAAACTCGTCTTCGGAGACTGGGAGTAAAAACTGCCAGGCGAGATCAACATAGAGTTCAAGATAGTTAATGAGTACTCGGTTAGAGTAAATAAGGTAAAGGTCTCTATGAACGAATCAGCATAGCGATTATCATATCAATCTTCCTATTACAAGGTCTCGTCTCATACCAGAACTATTATAATACTTAGATTCATACATAAATCCCATGTAAACAAACTGTCACGTGCCTTTGATAACAACAGCAAAATCATATCAATCATCGTATTACAAGTCCCACCCATACATGACTTGTAATACTTAGATTCATACATAATTCCATGTAAACAAAATTATGACGGTCTCCGCGTAATACAATATAGTATAAAGCTATGAAGAAAAATAATATTCTTAGAGACCATTGTTTAACTTACAATGTCTGAGAACGAAGTGAGACATTGCTCACACACAACTTGTCCCGACGAGAATAATGAGAGCATTGTGCAACCCACAATGTTCTTAATAAATATTATGGTATTTATAAAATAACTCTTATTATAAACCAGCCGTAACTAATACGCTAAAGGATTGCAAGCTTATAAATATTATATATAGTATGTCACGTAAGCACTAATGCAACACGTAATGTAATCACATAAGCAAGTGGTGTGTAAGCACTATGAAAATGTTTGTAGTGATGAATGTTTTGAAAACGGTTATAGTCTAGGGTAAAATATGCAACCTAGTTCTCTATAACTAGTGCTCTGATACCAATCTGTAACACCCCCAAAAATGTGTGTCGCAGCGGAAGTAATGTCCGGGGGTTACTTCATGAAAACACAAAGCAGATACAAGAAGAACAACCCCTCAAATGTGTCGATTGAAAGTAATCTCGTTTTTTTTTATTTTTTTTGTTTTTGATTGTTCTGAAATTGATATCATGATGTCCCATAATTGCACCACAATAAAAGCTTGAATGTCAAAGACTCCAAGCACATCGAAGTAAGCAAAGTATCTATATCACATGAGAAAGAAAAACATGCTTCAAAATGTCAACATCAAGTTTGGAAAGGTTATAATGAATTACTTTAAATATGAATAAAGTTTCAAATGAATTTACTTTGTCCACTTTATGCATCACTAAGTACCATGTGAAAAAGCCCAAAGGATTTAAAAGAAATGCACGACTACCAATTTTTTTTATTTATTGTAACCGAAAATAATAATCTTATTCAAGAAGATTAATAAAGAATGCATGAGCCAATTTAATTGTCACCAAAGTACCAATCTTATCCCTAAAGATTTAATAAAGAAATGCATGACCATAATTTAATGTCCCTAAAAGTATCAATCATATCCCAAAGATTTATAAAGAATTCATGACAATTTAATGTCACCAAAAGAGTTACCAAACATATCTCAAAGATTTATAAAGAATGCATGACCAATTTAATGTGCAAAAAGGACCAATCTTATCCCACAGATTTATAAAAGAATTGCATGACCAATTATGACACCAAATGTTACAATTAATGGATTGCCACTGTTATTCAAGCACAGTAAATATTCCATGTTCATATAAAAACAATGTTTAACGATTACTCTAAGCTCATGAAACCGATTCACTAATATAACAATAATTCGTTTTCATATTAAGAGGTTGTGGGCCCTAGTAGGCCCGAACCAATCGTAATCCGACATGTTATATACGTTCGTTGCCGGGGTTGATAGCTAATCATCCCGAACGAGGATTGTCAATCCTTGAATAGATCTTATTTTATAACATTCGCGAGACCAACCATATTAGACGTTCGTTAGCCCAGTGATAGCTAATAATCACCCGAACGGGGAATCACACACCCTGAATAGATCTATTTCACCTAACATACGCGCTCCCACACCTCCAATGATTTTTAGTTCATGTAAAAGCTGTGACGTAGACTTATATATATACCTATCTCAGGTGTCCCCTCCAAGAATACCCGAGCCTTTAGTTTAAAGAATAGGTAAATCATAACCGGTGTCCCTCCAAGAACACCCGGTCAGTACCGGTATTATTATCAGTTCATCCGCTTAAGCTAATCCGTAATAATTTCACCAGAGTAAAGTATGCATTCGAGAACCAAAATGAAGTCATATATCGTATCTCATAGCGAGCTATGTAAATCAGTCTGTATACCAATTTGTAACACCAACGTAAATGCATTTGTAAACCAGCATGTTTCTCACTACCAAAAAAATATAAAAAAAAACAGTAAACATGGGGCTATGACTCACAATATCCTTTAAAAACAATCACTTTGTTATAAACAACGAGTCAGTATAAAGTGTTAGTAGACAAGCATGTATCCCCTCGCGGTTTGTAAATACATTCAAACAAAATTGAAAAGCGAGGCTAATTAAACACACATCGATGTGTAGAACATTGACAATACATCTAATATGCAACATACGAAGAGACGAAGCGGCACGGATCAGAAGTTGCAACTATATTACGGCTAAGTCCCCACTAGCATATGCTAGAAGTATATTGGGTTTCCCAATGATAGTTACGTCAACGAGACACGATGAGAAAGATTTAGATTTAAAGTTGTGAATACATTGGTGGTGGTAAGATGAAATAAATTGAAAACAACAAACGGCCAAGTAGTAAATAATATCCTTGTATATATTACATATGAAAAACAAACCTTTTTATAATCTCATAACCGTTAGTTATATACCAGATACAACAATCCAAAATAAATGTAACTTATATTAAATGTTGTTGCAAGTAAATAATAAATAAAGTAGTAAATAAGATAAACGCAATTATTTTGACACCAACAATTAATTAATAAAAAGACTTAGAATAAAAGTAGACACATGTCCTTAAACGTTATTTAATTAAACAAACCGATGTTGTAACAAGTTAATAATCATTATAAAATATAAAATAATATTTTATAAAATTATATTTCTTATTGCTTCTACGGGTTGTGTCTAAAACAGTTTCCCTCATAGTAAAAGTATATGTTTTTCGGTTCCATTGGTGGGGTTATTGTATAAAATACAGTTAATGTAACTTTAAAATATATCTTGGTATCCTTTATCGGTTTCTAAAATGATAGCAGTTTTAGTGAATCATAAATATAGGAAATTATATAAATTTCATCATAACCTTCCGGTTATAAAATGATTCCCATATTTGAACAATCTCAACGTTTTCCCTTAATCAATATATGTTGCAATTATTAGCGTGTCAATATTTCAAACACCCGCGTTCTTAGATATAATATATTTATATATTTTATTATATCTAAACTAACCAAATAATAAACATTATATTTATTTAACCAATTTAAATTAAACCACCATATATACAACCTGTTTCAATTTATATAAAACCTTATGTTATATATATTTATTTGTTGATTTGTTATGTAAACTAAACAAACCCTTGTTGGTTTCTGCTCACCCAAACACGCCCTTAGTGCGAAACTGCTAAGCCAAACGCCGCCCTTTATTGGCAGTGTTTCTAACAAACCAAACGCCCCTGTTTGTTAATCTGCTATACCAAACACACCTAGGCTGTCACACAGCCAACCAAACACCCTTTTTATTTCACTTTCACAGCCAAACGCACCCTTATCCGTTTTTCGTTAAACCAAACACACCCTAATCAATGAAAACACTACCCCAAATGCAGCCCTCGCTGCTGACCCAACAACAAACGCACCCTGGCCGGTGCTATAATCAAACCGAACGCACCCTGCTGGTGCAACAAAAACCAGACGCACCCTCTTTGGTGACTCGGTCAAACCCACGCACCCCTTTCTGGGCTGACCCAAAACCCACGCACCCTATTCGGTGATATAGACCACAAAACAAACACCCTTGGTGGTGTGGTGGCTGCCAAACGCACCCTTGGTGGTGGCTGCCACCCATACGCGCCCTAGTGGGTTGAGAACCAAAACCAACACACCTTATTCTTGATGTATAAACACGACAACGCACTCCCCGGTGCCATATTTAAAACCACACGCACCCCATGGTTGTCGCGGTGGTGATGGCAGTGGTGACATGATGGTGGTGCGTGGAGATGGTGATGACGAGATGATGATGGTGTAGAGGAAGTGACGGGGATGGTGGAGATAGCAGTGGGTGTGACGGGGTGGAGGTGGTGGTGTTATGGTGGCGTCGATGGGGAGGCAGCCGGAGGAGGGGGCGGCGAGTGACCTAGTGGGTCGGATAGATCGGTTAACGAGGATTACTTTTTGGTTTCGGTCGGAAAAGTCCGCCGGAAAAGTTTTCCGGCGGCGACGGCATGGTGGTGGCCGGAATCCGACGGCTGGCCGGAAAATATGGGGGAGAGAGAGAGGGAGAGTGTGTGTTTATAAATTTTGTAAAATGAATAAAAATGTGTATAAATTATATATATATATATATATATATATATATATATATATATAAGTTATAAAAAATGGCAAGTTACAATAGTCTAGGGTTAAGGTCGTAATATTTCCCAGTGACCAAACTGTAAATTGTGCGAAACTTTTATACAAATATTGGTTTGACTCGTTTGAGCCAACTTTTCGGACGATTCAAAATACGAAACTCGCGCATTGTTTTCAATGATTTTTGTAAAAATGAGTATTGATAATATTTCATGAATATTTTTATAACCATTTATAAAATATTTGTTATTCATTTGAAACCCGGTTATGGTCTTGTTCGGAAGTAAATTAAAAATTAATTTTCTAACCGATATTTGCGTTATCAACAATCGTTTGTGAATAAAATGATGACTAATTTATTACTATTTTTATTTAATTAAAAGTGTTAATTAAATATAATTTAATTATTTTCGTGGTTCTAAACTTGGAGGGCATTTTTAGTCACTTTCTGACTGTTTTCGGGTCTCGGGCAAAACTGAAAAGTTGTTAGAAATATCGTTTTACATCAAATTGCTTTAGAGTCCGAATAATGAAAACGTGATTTAGCTGCTCGTTTTACATCAAATTGCTTCGTTTTCTTGCAAAAAAAATTATGCACGCAATTCTCTTAGTTACTTCATGTAAAATACTGCATAAAACCTGATATTAATTATCACAATCACATGACTCGAAACTGACGCGAATTAATCTAAACAATTTATTTAATATGTTTGAATTGGTTCTTATAAACCGGATATTTTCCTCTACACTTATTTGATGCAAAATACCTTTGATTGAAATTAAGACTAAGTTAAAAACAAAACAAAGCATGATTACAAATGATTCAAACATACAAGAATAAATAGCAAAGAGTTAAAACACAAGACACTCCTAAATGCGGGAAAATAAATATTGGGTTGCCTCCTAAAAAGCGATTTTCTTTATTTAACGAATCTTGTAGCTAGACTCGAAGTCACATGTCCTTAAGTGACACCTTTTTCATTTCTTCTATTATTTATCTTGATTAGGCTTTGAATTGCCCTGGTTGTGCTTTCGTCACGTCGATATGCGGGTCCCAGATTTAGATTGTCTGAGTAGTGAGTCTTCTCCTGGTTGCCATCGTCGCCAGTTATGATGAATGATGGTATGTTGTTCGTTTTCAAGATATCTTTTTCGATGTGTTTGAACATTTCCATTTTGTGAGGCATCTTGAATATGATCCTTTTTCCTTCTTTTTCGAATTTTATTATTCCTTCATCTTTGTCGTAGACAAGCCCGACCTCCTTTACAAATGGTTTGCCTAATACAATTCCCCCCTAAGTAATGGTCAATGACACTGGTGGTGTCCTCTAATACGACAAAGTCGCATTCGTAAGTGAAGTTCCCTACAAAAACATTCAATCCTTTAACCCTTCCTAAGAAATTAGCGATTTTCTTAGGATTTGACGGCTCCCTTCTTGATTTTAATCCCTCACTCATAATCCAGTAGTAATTGAGCTGAACATCACATTGATTGGTGATTCTAGGTCAATATGAGCTTGTTTCTTAAGGAATCGGCCGACCATGCGTTTGATTTTTATGTTATTCATGTTTCCCATTCTTATCTTAACGCTAACACATGGGGGTCGAGGGTTCTTCGGAATCCATTCGTGATATCTTAGCTCGTCAATTGTGGGAAACGTGTCAAAGTATTACGGGTCGTCTTCCTCTTCTTCTTCTTCTTCAGTTTCTTCTTCAGTCTCTTCCGCGAGCTCCTCTTCATTTTCCTCCTCAACCTCTTCTTTCACTTCAACAAGCCTCTTATGATCTTTGTACTCGGCTGCATTGGGCTTTACGCTCCCTTCTTCTTTAGCTTCACTTTCTTTGCTCAGAATGTCGATTGAATTGATGAAATGAACGTGTTTTGGGGATGAGGGGTTCCTGTTTGGTTCCTCCAAGGATGCTTGAGACAAATATTTCAGGGAGAGTACTTTTGATGGGCTTTTGATCCCTTTGCTTCAGAGTTATTCCTTTTCGACATGGTCAACGGATGCGGCATTTACGTGAGCCATGGAGTTTCCTGTAGTGTCAAGAGTAGGTGTGTCATTGAGCTTTTTGGAGACGGCCCTCCATAGAGTGTTAATTTTATTGATCATATCATCTTGTTGTTGTCTGAGTTGAGTTCCGAGGCTAGATAGTCTCCTCTCTTAACGAGAGTCAAAATCACTCAATTCTTTCTCAAGCTTCGTTTGGTAACTAGGAGAGTATGTAGAGAACGAGCCATTTTGTAGACTTGTGAATGTTTGAGTTAGTGCCCAATTAAAGTTTGGCTTCTCCTTCCAAGCATTAGCGGCTTCGTTGAAGTTTCTTGGTCCTTGGTTCATAGTGAACTGCTTACCTCCCACTTTGTCGGTACGTGAGGACGCATAATCAACAAAAGCTTGCTCGGGGTTTTCCATGCAGTATTGAGTATCGTGGGGACCACTGCATATCTCGCATGAAGAAGATATTTTGTTCACTTGAACATGTTGTTTAGGAGCAAGGTGAGCTTCCATCAAGCATTGGAATTGATTTTCGAGCTCGACGAGACGACGGCGGGATGTACTCGGGACATCCTAGGGCAAAGAGATTGCCTTGACCGATTTAGCGAAGTCCCTTGGGTCGTTCCAACTTTCGTTGTCATAGAGGGCTAGGTCCTCTAATAGCGCCTATGATTCTTTGGCGTTTCTGACACGAAGCTTACCACCGGCCGATTGATCGATGGTTTGTCTTGTGGCGGGATTAACATGGTCATAAAAGATTTGGACTTGGAGCCAAAGATCGATGCCATAATGAGGGATTTTTTGGAGTAAGTCATTGAAATAAGTTCATGCTTCAGAAAGAGACTCTTCTTGATGTTGTTGGAACATGTCATTGCGTAGTTTTGCAGTCTTTCCCGGTGGAAAGAATTGACCAATGAAACGAGTAGTAAGATCCTCCCATCTGGAAATGGATCCTGCTAGAAGACTTTCAAGCCAGTTGCTAGCTCTGAAATAAATGCAGGCACGTTCTTTCCCTATTCGCAACATTAAGGTCAAGTGAGTCCACAAGTTTTAAGAAATCCTTAAGATGTTGGTTTGGATCCTCGGATCGAAGTTCGTGGAATTAGCATCCATTTTGCACCAACTAAATGGTGTCGGATCGCAGAGGCACCACATTGTTCCCTACGGGGAGCTCAATGGTGTTTTGATAGACCTCGTAGCTAGGTTTGGAGTGATCTCCAAGAGTACGGATATGATTTTCGTTTTCCATGGAGGTCAACGAAAATGAGTTTCGAACAAATAACATGAAGAAAATATAGACTACAAGAAAGCTAATATACTGAAAATTAAATTCTCACTTGATAGGAATCAAGCGAGCAGACCTAAGTTAAACAATGATCAAAACCTAACTATTCCCCCGGCAGCGACGCCAAAAACTTGATGTACGGTCATTGTAGGACTTCAACAAGAAGTTTTACAACTCCCTAGGCAGTGTACCTAACTGTTGTAGTATAGTATAGGCAAGAGTCGAGGGTTGTTATCGTTCTCTAGGGGAATAGGTTGGGAAGACTCGAATAGAATCTAACAAAGGTCTATGGGGTTGAGAGATGATTCTTTTTGTGTTTTTATGTTTTTATAAAAGCAAGTAAATATCATGGTTTGAGAGATTTGGTTTGGTTTTAATTAATTAAACTAATTATAAATCTAAACTACTTTGGTGATAACTTATATGGTAAACGAACGTATTTACTTAATCGTGCACTACTCATTAGTTTGCTTCTCCTAATCTTGTTTCTTTGTCACCCTTTTGATGATCTGGTAAGCATTTCTTAAGTCATGAACGAATTACACAAACCCGTTGTCTATGTAATATTTCGTTAAAGCAATGCACAAGTAACGTAGTATGAAGACTATTACAAGGCCCCTAAGAGTATATTACATGCAATTAAAACACCTTAAGAGGGATCAACCATATTAGGGGTAAGGTAGTATGAAGACTGTTACTGATGGTATCCTTTCTACACACTCGCGTTTCGACGTCTATGCCAATTTAATATCTTATGGCTAGTTTTCTAAAGCCTAACGCACACATCTATCACAAGAAGCAACATTAAAAGGATCTACAAACAAAGTTTCATGCAATCATAAGTAAATACTAATATATCTAGCCTTGCATGGTAAATAAAGAAGAAGAACAAGAATCTATCACAAAACATATAGACATATTAAGTGATAAGAGATGAATGAACTTCACTTAATTAAATCATGCAGTTGAGGCTGTTACAAGAGGTTTTGACACCCTAAAAACAAGCCCAAAGGCTGCTAAAACCGTATTCTAAAACTAGGGTCGTCTCCTAAAAGTTACATACTAAAAACCCTAAAACGAGTTTGTATATATAGAGATCAGACCGCGACGGCGTCACAAAATTCCTGACGACATCACTTCGATGAAGCTTCTAGGGTTTCATTTGAGGCGGCTACATTCTGACGTCGTCTTGATCAAGTTCTGACATTGTCGCAAGAGTTGGCGACGCCGTCTCCATCGTCTGAATGATTATTTCTTCAAGAGATTTGGTGTAGAGTCATGGTCTTGTCCGTTTCTTCTCTAAATGAGCCCAAGTCACGTGTATTTCCTCCAAAAGCCATCTAAGTGCTAAAAACATGAAAAAAGCGATTAAGCACATAAACTGGGAATATTTGCATAATTTAGGGGGTTAAATGACCCTGAAAAAGTGTATAAAATGACACCTCATCAACGTCCGCATTGGATCGCAGGAGGTCTTGTAGTTTTCTCTTGAAGCTGGTTGGTAGCTGCTTTCCGATGGCAACTGTTTGTTCTGGATGTTTGTTATTAATAATAACTCTTTCTTCTGCGTCTACACAACTAAGAACATCCTTCGTGATCTCTTGGATGGTTTCCTTGACCTTCTTCTGTCCTTCTTATACTTTGTTGGGCTCGTAGGTTGAGAATACGGTGCCAATTACGCAAGGAGTACATAATTTTATTGCTGCATGAATTGTAGACACTACAATACCCATCTTCTGCATGGTTGTTCTTCCGAGGAGAAGTTTATAGGGAGAATTGGATATGCCGATGACAAAGTTCAGAGTCTCTTTCCTTGTGTGAGGACTTTCCCCTACTGTAACTTCCAGAGGGACCTCTCCGAGAGGCCAAGAATGTTCTCTCGAGAAACCAACGAGTGGGATCTTAGAATCCACCCTGAGTGATCTGATAGAACGCTTTAATTTGAGGAAACAATGCTCGTAGATGACTTCGCACGAGCTGAAGCTATCCATGTATACCCGATTAACTTGTCTTCCGGATATTCGAACCCTGTTTTTTACTGGATCGGAAGAATTGTCAGAACCTGAAACAGGGGGAAGGTGATTTCCCCTATTTTATTAACGGGACCCTTCGTAGATTTCCTCTTTGAAGCATGGCTTTCTCTGTTCACCATGAGGATTGGGGCTTCGACCGGGACGATATCTTTGTCCCATTTCTTCTATTCATCTAATTGGGCGTCGAAAGCCTTCGCCTTTCCTTTCTTGATTCCTTTTACCAAGTGGGCAAGTTGCCCTGAGTTACAGCTTCTTCGATCTGGCGTCTTAGCTCCCGACATTGGTTGGTTTCATGCGACAATACTTGGACATGTCGTGTGATTGTCTGTTCCCGACTATGCGAGGAGGCTGTTCGAAGGTTTTGGCCACTTTCTCCGTTGCTAGAATTTCCCTTGGACTATTTAATAAGTTGGTAAGGAGTCCATGATTAAACCCCTTGTATGGGGAGAACCTGTCCCGATTCTTCTTCTTGCCTTTGCTGTTATCCCATGAGAAATTCTTGTTGAACCTGTCGTAACCCTCTTTATGATCATTTGGGGCACCGTTGGTAGCCACTTTCTTTGCTTCAATCTAAGTGTAAGTCTTCTCTATCAGACCCTTGTAAGTAGTAGGAAGGTCAGTGAGAAATGCGTTGCTCTTTGTGCAACCCCAAAATCTGAAAAGTATCGTCTGTGTATCGAGTAACGAAAGCTCTAGTACTTTCCCCATCCCTCTGCTTGACATTATGTACCCCCAAATGTATCTTTGTAAACTTTTTTTGCTGGCTGAAGTGTGACCGAAACTTTGCCTTCAGGTCTTCGTAATTGACAATACTACTTGATTTTTGCCCATTCCACCATATCCCGGCAGAGTCTTTGAGAGTATAGGTAAACATATGACAGGCTACAGGCATTGCCCATTTCTGCATACGAATGGCACCTTCGAAAAGGTGCAAGTAATTGTTAGGGTCCCCTTTACCATCGTAGGAACCCACATGAGAAGGCATTTTTAATCTATATGGCAAAGGGTAATCCTCAATCCAGCTAACAATGGAGTTATGCAGCTGGCAGAGCCTACGAACAGGCCAATAGGGCCATAGTTTGTGTATATGGTTGCATTTGATAACCGATTGATGGGTTGTGCATAAAAGGGATAGATAGTAGGGGGTACATTCGAAAGATACATGGGCCCGTTGTGATTAGGACCATAGTTGCTCATAGGAGCCTGTTGGGTGTATCTTCCATAAGGGTGATAAGCGGAGGTCCCTCCGAGGGAAGGATTACCGCCTTGGGTATGAAAAGAGTAGCCCGGAGGCTGACCGTAGGTCATACTAGCACTAGGTTGGGAGTAAGGATTAACATAAATAGGCATATGACCACTAGATGGGGGTTATAGGTTATTAGGTATGAAAGGTGAAGCATTATGTGAGAGATACGTAACATTATGAGGGAGATTCCCTCCTGAATTAGTCGAAGGCTGATTACCTCCTTACCCGGAGGTCAAAGTCGACTGTAAAAGTTGCTCGTTCTTACTACTTCCCAGGTGGGCTGCGAGTAGCAAAGGAAGGTTTCCTCCACGACTTCCACCATCTTATACTCTTCGCTCCAAAGGCCTCCTGCCATCAGATTCCCTTTCAAACCTGCTCCTATCCCTGTTCGGGGCATCTTCAAATTCTACAACCCTTCCCCTATGTCTTCAAACACGCGGGGACCCCATTTAGAGAACAGGAGTAGTTTCCCTTTCACGTACCGACCTTGGTTCCATCTCCCTATCCTCGTCATACTCCTCACTATAGTAGTTTAATTTAGTGCGGAGGTCTTCGTTACAAACTTGTCTTCTATGACACCTTAAGAGGGATTTGAGAACCTCATAGTTGGCTTCTACGAAAGCCGAGCTGATCACCGGATCAGGGTTAGCCGAAGTAGATGCACGATTGGTGAGTGGCATATTTTCAGGAGATCTGACAATCTAAGTGGAGGCGGTTATGGGTGGTAGTTCAACCATGTTTAGACCGGGTAAAAGGGTGAGTATCGAGAAACCCGGTGGTAGTGTGTCTTCTCTTCCGTTTGTCATGCCGGAAAAGTAGATTAAGTAGTTTTACGATTATTGACTTGGTTTTAACGGGACTAATTGTAGCGGTCCTACGGATGGCGCCACTGATTGTGCAATATTAGGCACGACCAGGCTTCGATGGTGATCGAAGAATTTGAGGGTGATGGTTGAACTGCCAAGCCGTAGATAACTTGTGACAAAACAAATGCATATGCTACGTTAAGTGAAGCGCAAGGGTGTGACCCTGTGAATCACCTTCGGCGTGAGAGTAAGCATGTGCTTTGGATGATAATAAGTATGTGTAAAGTATCAAGTAGGTGTGAAAAGCGTAATCAAACCTCAAAGACCTGCCACTATATTTATAAGTGATGAAAATAAGAGTGGGCAAAACTCTGCACATAAGCCGGTGATCGTGGGCGTGTCCCGCGATTTAAGGGGATTTCAGGGTTTAGTGTACCACGGTTTATCTTGGCGGGAAAGCCTGGGTAGAGGGGAGAACGTGGGTTTTGACCTAGTTAGATGTTCCCTCTGTGCTAGTTTCATCGAAGAGGGCACCGCGAGGGGTGTTGGCATACGAGTGGCAAATTCCCATACTGGTAACCATCGCGAAGATGATTTTACGCCACTAGAAACTATTCGAAGGTTTCTAGGTGTTATTGGGAGTAGATCCATTTCGATCTCGGAGGGGAGGCCTTCGAGCCGAACGGAGGGTAAGTCATCAGGTGTATATAAACATATAGACTTTTATTTGTGACTATTGTGTTTTAGATAATTGTTCTGCAAGCTCCTTATGTATATTATCTACTATCTAATGTTATGTCGATTTTCATCATGTTCCGATTCTCATACCACGCTTATGTTTGATCACAGGTGCAAAATCTTAATATTTAGTAACAAAAACATGTAAATTTATATGCATTTGTGGGGTCAAAACGCGCCGCAGCGCAACATGAGTTTTTTCAAAACTTGTTGTGTATTAATATACAACAAGCATGATTGCCCGCGCGTTGCTGCTGGGTGTTATTTTTTATTTTATTTATTTATTTATTTTGTGCGAGTTTATTTTTTCGATCTCATATTTAATAGTTTGTTTTTTATATGAGCTTGTGTGTTGGGCCTCATATGGGTATTTTAGGCGCGGGTTGCTGCGGGGCGTTATATTTATTTTTTATTTATTTTGTGCGGGTTTATTTTTCCGGTCTCATGTTTAATAGTTTATTTTTTTATATGGGCTAATATGTTGGGCCTAATGTCGTGGGTATTTTTTGATCTGAGTAAATCAGTACTTTTGGAAAAAAAATTCTTATTTTGTGTCGACCAAAATTTTTTTCCATATTATTTTGTGCGGGTTTATTTTTTCGGTGTAATGTTTAATAGTTTGTTTTTTTATATGGGCTTATGTGTTGGGCATCATGTCGCGGGTATTTTTTGATCTGAATAAATCAGTATTTTTGTAAAAAAATTCTTATTTTGTGCCGAACAATTTTTTTTTTATATTGCCTAATAAAAAAAAAGTTTAAATGGGCCGGCCCAAACTAGAAGCCCAATAGGCCGAACACTGTAGCATTGTAGCATTTTAAGCAGAAACGACGTCGTTTCTTGCCTAAAATAAGTATATTTATAATGAGTTCCGGTCTAAAAATGTTTTTAAATAGAGTAAACTTAAGCAAAACGCATACCGTTGTTATTCACAGTTTTTTAATCAATTACTAAAATTGACTCATATCAAACCGGATAACCAAAATCCACACTATTTTTTCCATTAGCAAAATATACTCATCGAGCAAATTCATTTGCTCGCTCTCTAACACATGTCACATTCCTATTCAACGATTAACTAGAAAAAAAGAAGAAAAAAAAACTTTGCAAGCAAATAATATGCTCACCCACCATAATTTGCTTGTTATGATGAGTTGACATAATGTAACTAAAAGAAAATTATATACAACACATCCAGTCATTGTGTTTAACTAATGTTTAATCATTAATTTTTTTTTAATATTCTATTCCTTTTCTTCTTTATCATCTCAAAGAAATACTTTTGAAATTTTCTTTATTTTTCCTGTAATTTATACAAAGAAAAATATCCTCTCATGTTCATTACTTCTTTATCATCTCAAACAAATACTCTTGAAATCAGATAAAGCAGAATATTACCTCTCATGTTGAAAGAGGATTATCCTTTATACAATATATTAGACAAACGTTAACCCTTGGATAAATAAATACATTCCCTCCTTTTACTTTCTTCAAACCAAACAATCAAATCAAAAACAAATAAACCAAAAACCTTAAACTCTCAACAACCTCACCGTCCATCACCGCCACCATCACCACCACCACCACCATCATCTCCGTTGTCATCACCGCCACTAATGTCACCACCACTCGAAGACTTCACATCATCCCAATCATCATCATCATCATCAACAACATATTTCCAAGACCCTAACCCTAATAATAATCATCATCAAACTGATTCAGGTATATTCACTACTTTTAATTTCATCAACTCTAATTTTAATTGCTCAAACGACACGGCGTCGTTCGCTGATGGTCGGTTTTCGAGACGAAAGTATGTCAAAGTGAAGAAGCATTCCAGTGTTTCGAAACCTGTTGCTGATGATGGTAATAGTACTGGTTTTGTATTTAATTTAAATTTAGGGCAAAGTAGTCGAAATGGTGAAAAAGAGAGTAATAGTGGTTCGGATTCGAGTGGTTTTAATTTAGGGGGAAATGGCGAGTGTTTGGGTTTTAATAAGTTGCGGTTTACGTTTAGGGCGAATGATGATATTAAGTTAGGAAGTAAGGTAGAGAGTAGTGGATGTGATTTTGTGTTTGGTGTTGGTGAAACGACGGATGGTAGGAAGGTTAGTGAAAATGGTGGTAATAAGTTTGTGTTTGGTGATAACAGTGTAAATGTAGTGAACTCGCATTTAAGCAATGGTGGGCGTGACGAAAGTGAGTCTAGTAATACAAATGACGTGGATTCACATTTGGTTGATTATTTATCGGGGTTGAATTTGGGAACAGGCGGGCCGTTGATGAATGATAGGCGTAAGACAGTAGAGAATGATGCATCAGATAGCGGAAAATCTGAAAATGTGGGCTTTTTGTTTCCGACGGATTTGCATTACCAAAAAGAAGAATCCAAAGTGAAGGTCGACAACTTGAATTCTACAGAAGTGAAATCGGGTGATAGTGTTAATGATACTTTAGATAGTGGAGTTATGTTTGGGAATGGTGAGTTTAATGGAGGTTTTCATTTTGGGAATCAAAACGATAAACGATCCACTGTAAAAGGAAGAAAGAAACCTGCCGATAGAAAGTTGAAGAGTAAAGGGGCAGAAAGCAGTGGTAATAACAGTTTTAGTTTTGGAAGTAATTTAGGCAATAGTTTCGGTGATACGACTCAATCTAAAGTCTCTGGTGAGACGAAGACATCAGTTGTTAATGACCCCGTAAAAGCCAGTACTACGAACAATATCAATGGTACGAATGGCAATTCATTTTCCCATTCCGATAACTTGTTTGTGTTTGGAAGTGACAAACCCAATGTATCAGATGGTGTCCCAAATGGAAAACCAAATCCGTTTTTGAACACCCGCTTTGGTTTTGTTTCCGATGTTCATAATACTGAAGCACATCCAACCAATGGAGTAGGAACAACTAATAATTTCACCTTTCCAAGTAATGTTGGTGGATTTGGGACTTCATTTACAGGCTTTAATACACCCGATATAAATTTGTCAAGTTCCTTCACATCAGATATGTTTCCTGGTTTTGGTAAGAAGCTAGAATTTGGTAAAACCCAAAGAAAAGTAAAAAAGACCACGTTAAAATCGAAGCATCAAGGTGGTCGTATGGAAGTCGCTCATTCATTTGAAGAAGCTGCGGGTTGTTCACCGATGGATGTTTCTCCTTATGGCGTTACTGAGTGTGCATCGACTTCTACTAATGAAGATGCTGTTGATACTAAGGAAAATCCCGGTGCAACAAACGTCTCATCATTGTCGTCGTCATTTGCTGATCTTAATATACCAGCAAGACAACGGCCCCAAATGAAGAAATATAAGATGAAAACTGGTCATGATATAGAATTCAAAACTTCAAAGAGTAGGCTCGATCCTTCTTGTGCACATGAAACGCATACTAGTAGAGAATATACCAAAGCTTCAGACGAGGAAATATGTGACAAATGGCGAAAAAGGTTTGATCTCAGCCTATTTTGATATGTATACATGTATATATTGTCGTCATCACAGCTCTAAGTTTTATCTGTCGTTCATTTGTGTCAGGGGAAACCAAGCTTACAAAAATGGCGATTTATCAGAGGCTGAAGCTTGTTATTCAAAGGGTATTAGTTCAATACAGCATACCGAGACAAGTGGCGTTTGTATAGAGCCTCTTCTCTTGTGCTATAGTAATCGTGCAGCTGCACGTATGGCTCTTGGAAGGATGAGGGAAGGCCTAAAGGATTGTAGAATGGCTGCTGCATTGGATCCCAGTTTTCTCAAGGTCAACTTGAGATCTGCAAAGTAAGCTTTCCGTCTATTTTGCACATATTGAATAGATGAAATCGTTATCTGATTTGCTCTGTACCCTTGAGCTATAGGACATGCTTTGGAGACTCCCTTTTCCCATAGCATGTAATATCACACTCTTAAGTCAAGCGTATTCATATAATAGACTGACGTGAAGGCATGTTATGAATGGAATTCTGAAGGTAACATGACAAGTGATAGGGAAATGCTTAAAAATTTTCATTTTTAAAATATTTTGTATTTTTAACAGACTAGCAGTTTGAGTTTGAATTTGAATTAGTAAAAAATAGAATGAGTTATATCATGCAATTTTGATAACAAGCACAATTAAAATACTTGCACGGTTGCACGTTGCATCTAATCACATTATATCACGGATGGTCACATAAGGCACTATTACTTTGCAATGCGCTGAAGTATAGCTAGAAGGAATTTGATGAAGACGGTGAATCATTTCTTTTGAACTTTTGGTTCCTATCCCTTTTGTATTTCGAATTCTAAACCATCTTATATGTGTTACAAGAGTATTCAAATGTTCAGTCAGATACGTGAGAAAGGCTGAATCATACTGTTTTAGAAGTTTGACCTCATAATTGACGACCTAATATGCATTTTTTAAATGGAGTCATTTTTTTATTTTGAAGTGGTTAATACTATCCTTATTTGAAATCTACTTACTGTTAAATGATGTTGGTGATTTACATTACTAAACACAGTACCCAACCAAGAGAACATGGCGACTTTTCGCTGAGTAACATCTTTATAATCAAGTGTGCAAACTTTTGATCTGCTGGTTGCTACTTTGTGTGCGTTGAGCATTTCACTCTTTTATGGCATGACAATTGTGGTCACAATAATATTGCTTTTATGTGTTTATTTATTGTTTATAAGATATTAAGATATGAAGCTAAACCTATTAGCTCTAGAACTTGACTAATGTCATCGAGAAAGTAATCATGTGCATTGTGTTTCAAATGAGATTAAATTTTTGAGTTTTTCTACACTGTTTTATTTTATCCCTTTAAACCAAGGTTTCTTCTTTCATTCATGTGTCTTAGTTGATTCTTGATAATTCTTGGACAATGTAATACTCTACTAATCTAGGGATAAAATCATGCAAGTACTTTTAAAGATCTGACAAGAACGGATGCATAACTACACACTTGAAAGAGTATTCGTTTGATATTTTCCTCAAATTATTGTTCTCGTACAATCATATTTTTGGACCTAATTTATTGATTATGTTCTAGCTCATTGAGTGTTGCTGATTTAGGATTTGCTTAACTGGCTTTGTTTTAGTGATTGAGTCTTTACATATCTCAGGAATTGGTTGTTTACGGTGTGCTTTTTTTGATAGAAGGTATAGGATCATTTCTTTGTGTCAGTTAGGATGTATGTTGTGGCCTTGTGGAGTTCGTCTTTTCTTAGGGAAAGTGTAATGTAGTTAACAAAAGGGAGTAATGTTCCAGATTTATTTACATATTAGTATATTACCCAATTTGCAACGATTTCTGCACCTTGTTGGTTTTGTTCTATCCTATTTTTTATTTATTGAAATTGTGGATTAAAGGGATGCACTTTTTACTGTTTTTAGTGTGTGTATACTTCTTTAGTTGTCATTACTTCTAGGAGTGCTAGGAAAGGATGCATGCTCTGACTATACAAGTGCGTGGAGTCTGAGAACATAGGTTTGCTTGGATAGGCCAGAATCGCAATTGATGTCTGTGATGGCCTGCTCAAAAGCACAGGTAAACCATAATATTGTCTGTCCTTTTTTTTCAAAGTCAATAGGGGACAATAATGAGGAATGCTACACCCACACTTTTTTTACATAAAAATATCCACACTCACATGTGGCAAGTGACGTGGACCAATAGAATTGTATTAAATTTTCTCTTTCTTACTTTCACTCCCAATAATTAACTTACACATGTGGGTGTGATTTTTTTTATGTAAAAAAGGTGTGAGTGTAGCATTACTCTTCCAGTATTTACTGCCATGTTACTGCCATACTGTGATTCAAATTAGAGCATATATTTGTTATTGGATTTGATACCAAGAGTTATTCTATTTTATTCTATAAATTCAATTCCCTGAAATAGGTTGACAATTACTAAATTTTTCTCATTGGCGGCTTCTGACCTAAAAAATCCTCTTATTAACAGAAAGTCACCGATTGCCTGAAGCTCTCTGCAGAGCTTTTGCAACAGAAAACCTACGAGTCCGCAACTAAAGCATTGGGGATTATAGCTGAAGCTTTGTCTATAAGCTGCTATTCGGAGAAGCTATTTAATATGAAAGGAGGGGCTCTTTTTGAGGTATGTGATGCTCTAGATGATTTATACTCTTCGCCAAGTCATACATGGTTAATTATCAAAGTTTGATTGCTTCGCCTTGACTTGGTCTTTTAATAACAGCTGGGGAAGCATAATGAGGTGGTTCAACTATGTGAGCAAACTCTGGATTCAGCCGAAAAGAATATTGCAACTGGAGGTGTTGCTGGTCACACAAATGCAGATGGCTATGATTGCAACTCAATAAAGCTTTGGAGGTGGAACCTGATGTCTAAATCCTACTTTCATCTGGGTAAGCTTGAGATGGCTCTTGACTCGATTGATAAACATGAGCAACTGAGACCTGCTGCAGACAAGTAAGCATTCTATAGTATTATTTAATTAAATTATTTGTCCTAATTGTTAGGGAAGACCTACAAAATTTGCTACTGATATAGCTGCATTATTTGGTGTGGAAGCAGGACCGTGGACTCCGAGTATACGTTAAGTTCTTTGGCTGTTACTATACGTGAACTTCTGCAATGCAAGGTATGGTTAAGATTGTTTATTCTTTCATGTGTGAACCTGTAGTTACAGCTTATTTAAAGCTAGCAGATTATAGGAATTTGATTACAGTTGCTTATATTAGTAGAAATGTAACAAATCAAAAAAATAATCGAGTACATGTAGGCTGTAGCTGTGCTTTTTATTAACAAAAAGTTGGAGAATGATCTATTCTGGCTTTTTGATACCTATGCAGCTATATCATGCCTTGTCACCATGTCGCTCCTTTAAGCATTTATTAATGTCAAAGGGAATGAGGCGGTGATTCATTAGTTGTTATTCAGCTTTTTGTAGCAAGTGCAGTAAGGTTTAATATGTTCCAACAATAACCCACTTTTTCTATTCAAACATCAATTACCGATAATACCCCACATTTGAATAGAAATTAAGATACATGTAATATGTTATGCATTAGATAAGGTTTCTTTTAGACTTGAACCTATCTTAGTGAGTACTTATCGGATCTACTTTGTGGATGGTTAACATGAGTTTTGAACTAGTCACATTATATAGTAAATTAAGACAATCAGTTTTGGTGTGTATTTGCGAATGTGCTTGATTTTAATTTCTTTTATCTTTTTTTTGTGGGATCAGAATGCAGGAAATGTAGCATTTCAGAGTGGCAATTATACGGAAGCAGTAGAGCATTATACTGCTGCAATATCAAAGAGTGTTAAATCACACTCGTTTGCAGCTGTCTGTTTCTGCAATCGTGCTGCTGCTCACCAATCTTTAGGTGAAATCATCGATGCTATTGGAGATTGCAGTTTAGCCATTGCTCTTGATAGAAGTTACCCAAAGGTATAATGTTGTTTTGCTGCTGTGATTTTAATAATTGGCTATTTACTGTTCAGTATGTGGGCCGTATCTATTTCTCAAGTTTTAGTTAATTTGCCTCAAATAACATGCAATCAGGCCTTATTGAGCTTATTATTGTTGTCATATTGTCAGGCACTCTCTAGAAGGGCTACCTTATGGGAGATGATTAGAGACTACAAACATGCAACTGATGATCTTCAGAGACTCGTCTCCATTCTTGAAACAGGGGAGAATTCTCAGAAGTCTGCTACACCAGGGAGAACAGCTAATGGAAGTGTGAAAGATTTAAGAAAAGCTCGTCGCCGTCTTTCTTCGATTGAAGAAAAGGCAAAAAAAGAAAGGTCCTTGGACCTTTACCTCATTCTGTAAGTTCTTATATTGTTATTTCTTTTGTTAGAAGGGTTTACCTGTAGCAAATTAGCTGTTTTTGATTACCACTGCTTATTTTCAGGGGAGTAAAACCTTCAGATGCTGCAGTGGAAGTTAAGAAGGCTTATCGGAAAGCAGCTCTTAGACATCATCCAGACAAGGTCTTACTCTATAGTGTTTTGTATCTAAAATAAATCCACTTTAATCAAATGTCACATTTACTCGACTGTTTTCCAGTATAAATGCTTTTTTTTTTGGGGACTTGTATGTAGGCTGGTCAGGTCCTTGCCAGAGCTGAAAGTGGAAGTGATGGACAACAATGGAAAGTGATTACTGAATCAATTCAAACGGATGCTGACAAAATCTTCAAGATGATTGGAGAGGCATACGCTGTGCTCTCAGATTCTACTAAGGTCTGCAGCTTTTATATATCTACAACCTGGTTATATAAGCGTTTTCTCTTTTTTTTTTTGGGAACAAGCTAGCTATCTTCTACTTTTTAAACTCTGATTTTACTTTGCAGAGGTCCAAGTATGATCTTGAAGAGGAAATGTGGGATGATGCGGAAGTAACCTTTGCCAGCACTAGCAGAAGATCTTCCGATTTTTACAGTTCTCCATATGATTTTAGCAACCGGAGATATACACATGAATCAAGAAAGAGCTACAACAGTTACTCCCATTATTACCCTTGGGAAGACTCGAGAAAGACTTACCAAAGCTCATATCGTTGGTAATTTTTTAAGCACCACCCACAAAAGAATTCTTTGTAGTTATTGGAATCGGATCAGTGAGTTCCAGGTGAAGCTGGGCTAGCCGAGGAAGTTAGGGATCTTGGAGTTGCATACACTGGCTACATACATACACATAAAAAATTATGGACCAGAGCATGATGATAAGATGGATCTTGCATTCAATCCTTCACCCCAGTTTTTTTACCATTAAGTGTAGGTGATTATTCTGTTGTATTATTCGTCACTCGTACAATTACTAGTTTGCCATTTATAGTGTCGCTTTATCTATTATTATTGCGATGAAGGTGTTGTACAATACATATACTGCTGTTCTAGTTCGGGTCGCTAACAATTTGATGATTTGATTAGTGTGGCGACACAAGGTACGCACAGATTTTAAGACATTGTGTTTTAGTATGCTAAAATACATTTCATGAATTTTGTGGTTCACATTGAGAGGATCTTCATCCTTGTATTTGAATGTGGCGTGGAGAAAATTAATACCTTCGTGGACTTAAAGGTTCAACTGCACAACTTTGTGCTTTCCAAGTCGCCTTAGGATTGTTCAGCTTGTCATGTCAAGTCAGAAACCCAAGTAACCAAAATAGAAAAGAAAAAAAAAGTTTTGATGTGAATTTTTTTTAGCGTTAAAAAAAGATGTATGTATAAAAACATAAGTGCGCCGTTGATATGATTTTTAAAATTAACCATACCTTGTTTATTGTTTGTAAAATGAGATAAGATGAGAGTTATTTTGAAAATCATACTTTTTCTTATATCAAGAAACTCATCTTTTTAAAAAGAAATCAATGGATGAGATTAAAAGTATTTTTAATATTTCATCTATTTTTTATAATTTAAATATCTCATGAACCGTTAATCGTTAAACAAAATAAAGTATACCGTCACCATCAGCATTTAGTTATCTTTCTATATAGACAGGCACTTTGATACACTTTCCACAAACATTTTTTTCTTCGTTTTTTTCACATTTTTTCGTATTTCACCTTTTTTTTCTTCGTTTTTTCTCGTTGTTGAAACTTTTATGAAGAAATCACATGTGATTAAACACTAATTTGAATATTCGTATAAAATCACATGTGATTTAACACTATCATCATATGTGATTCAACACTAATATCGAATTACATGTGATTTAATTCATATGTTATTTTAACACTAATATCACATGTGATTTTATTAGAATAGTCAAACTAATGTTTAATTATATATAATTTCTTATGCAAGTTTTAACAACGAAGAAAAAAGAAAAAAAGAAAAAAAAAACGTAAAAAAAACCGAAAAAGGTGAAAAAACGAGAAGAAAAAAAGTTTGTCGAAAGTATATCAAAGTAAATATCAATAGAAATATAATTAAATGATCGTCGTGATGGTATATTTTTTTCGCTTAACAATTAACGGTTTAAGAGATATTAATATTTGAAAAAAAAAGATGAAAATAAGTTTTGGGTTTAATTGAATCCATTTGATCAAAATAAAAATGAAATGTGAGGATTAATCCTTCAGTATCCAAATAAAGTTTGATATCAAAATGAATTTAAATCTATAAATAAAGAGGTAAGAGATAACACTTTAATTTCTATTCGGGTTGGTTGATTTTTTTAAAACTAAATTTGTCACTCCTACTTTTAGTGTGAAAAAAAAGGTTTGTTTACTAAAAAATAGATAAAGAAATTTGATTAATTTTATAATATTATTTGGATTAATTTCATATATCACCCTAGTTTGATGATTAATTTCATATATACCCAAAGTACAACTATTGAATGCATAATGTACAATGTTTTTAATGCATGTTTGGGTATATATGAAATTTTCAACTAAAATGAGGGGAGATGAAATTGCCCCATATTATTTTTGTTTAAAATTATTATTATAAATTTTAAATAAAATTTTAGTTATTTAGCTAAAATTAAAATTGTTATTTTGGTTATGAAAAAAATGTAATAAATATATATTTTTTCTTAGCCAAATTTTGTTTCCCTTTGAGAATTGTTAGATCCACAAATGTTTTACAAAAAGATATCCACAAAATGACTTGTCATCTCATTTGTGGGATTCTTTATCTTCTTTTTAGATTATTTTTATTTATACATCCAATAATATACTTGACATGTCATTGTGTGAATGTTTTTGTGTAAAGGTTTTGTGGTTCTAGCATTCCTCTTTTCCTTTAACCAAATTTTAAGGCGTGTACACCTAGTCAAAAAACTGAAAAAGGGTGCATACCCCCAGACCTTTTTACAATTTCAGGCCTGCAAATAGTCCTATACACAAAAAAGGGAAAACCAAAAAGTGGTGTACAACTGTACATTAATGTGTATCGAAGGAAGCAGATAAGCAGTCCACATTGCATTGACCATAGTCATAAATAGAGAGATATCAATTAAAAAAAGTTACTCGTATAAAGTTACTAAATTTAGGATTAAACTTGCTCTTTCACTCCCTAAGGGGTGAGCATATTGGATCGCGGATCGGATCGAACAGAGAAAATGGCTCGGACCGGACCGATCGGATCAGATCGAACCTATTTTAGTTCGGTCTTCGGTTCACATTTTACCTCATGTTCGGTCATCGGTCCGGTCCGGCTCTCATGTACAACCGATCAATAATACATTTTCGGACCAGACCGACCGAAGAACCGAACCCGACCGGACTGAACACATTCGGTCCGGTCCTCGGTCCGTGATTTTGGGCTAAAGCGGTTTCACTCCGGTCCAACTTTTTTCGGTCCGATCCGGGTTTGACCCGATGCTCACCCCTAATAATAAGTGTTCGAATTACTATTTTTGACTATCTCAAAATAAATATACATTTTGTGTTTCAAACAATGAGAAGTGATTATGATATTTGATTAATGAAAAGTGTATTTAATGAGATTTCTTAGAATATTATGTGCATTTTGAAAGTGGACAATCATTACGGGACGGAGGGAGTAGTTGATTACAAGGTTGCAAAAATCGTGAATCGTTAGTCGTGCGGTCGACCACCTTGTAGCTTGTAATCGGTCTAGGCGAGATTAATCGGATTGGCAATTCTGACAAAATTTGGGTATTTTCGGCAAGTTTTGTGTATTTCCGGTGCGTTTTTGGTATTATTGGCAAGATTTAAAAAAAAACAACTTGCAGTGGATTTAAACAGTTACTATAAGTGATCAAAAAAAGTTTAGAGTGAGTTTTAGGTACTTTCAGCAAAATTAGAAGGTTTCCGGCAAGTTTAACCCCCGTTGATTGCCGTTGACCACGGTTGACCTATTTGTTTGACCTTGTTACATAAATCGGCAAGGTCGGTGGCTTTGTAGCGCCTAGTCGACGATTAATCGCCATTGTAGACCTTTTTTTGCAACACTGGTTGATTATATCATTTGAAACTATAATCTTAAGTTTCGGTCTTGTTTAGACCGGGTGTATTGGTGATCAATATCATCACCGTCAACTCAATACACATCGTCTTTTCACTTCACCACCAACATCAGCATTATGGTGTCATAGAATAACCAACTTTATCATCCCAAACATACACCATTTATACAAAACTATACCCTGCATCACAACTCACACACACGACCAACATACAATTTAGTCGGTCTATCGATCGAGTTATGTGCTTTCTTCACAATCGACGTGTGAGTGGGGTGGGGAGTGGTTGGGGGAGGGGGTTGATTTTATAAAAGGGACACGGCTAAGAGGTCACCAGATAGATGCAGATGATAGGAGATAAAGAGGAGGTTCATGCAAATATGTGCATAAGATAAAGAGCATATTTAGGCATATGCAAACACAACATAACAAGACACATAATTAGACGCGGAATCAAAACAAGATGTTGATGTCGAAATGAAACACATAACTACTCAAGACTTAATCAGATGAGTTAAGATTATGTGACAACTGGAAATTTCACAGGTTAATATTTTATTATTAACTTGCCTTATTTTGACTTTTTTAATCTCGTAGTCAATTTGACCTAAAATCGGAAAGTTGCCCCGCGTATACTGACAAACGTCTTCGGATGTGTTCCAACTTTGGACTAATCATAGTCTACTTATAGCATGCGTGCTACGGTCATTATAAAGTGTTGCATAGGTTATGAACACTTACGTTTACGATTTTACATCAAACGCGTATGATTTGCATTTTTAGCATTTACTGCATGCATGTAACCCCGTAAATTACCACCTTTGCATGCAAACTCATAATATCATCTCATGTACTTACTAAGATCAAATTTTGAAAAATCCATCCCTCATCCCAGTTAAAATTTTCGGTACACATCTTAATTAAATGGAAGAGCATCTTTTTGAAATTAGCATACACATGTTGTGTAAGAGAAGGAAAATGACCTCCCATAATGTCTCTTTCATACATGATACTTGCACTAGACAAGTGCATGTGATCATGTAAGTCACTTAACCAATTGACCAACTAGTAAACATAGAACCATGGTTTAACATTTTACCTAGCTTACAAATTTGGCTCATATCCTCTCCTCTTGGTCCCAAGCTACACGACACAAACACACACACACACACACACACATACCCATACTTGGCTAGTGTGTGTGTCTTTACTAAGTCAATAAAACCTTACCCTAAACCCTACACTCTTCTTATAAATATCACTCTTTCTCACACTTAGGGTTTCATTCATTTCTTGCAACTAGGAAAAACGACAAATCTCTCTTCCTTTGTCTCTCATAGCCACTGCACAAACAAGCCACCCTAGGGCTTCCATTTCTTTTGATTTCAAGCACACAAAGTTGTTAAGGGTTTAGTTTTAATGCTATTCAAGGTGTTTCCCAGGTTGGGTTAAGGATTTGAAGCTAGGGTTTGATAAGTTCTTGTAGGGTTTTTAAGATCATTAGTTGGGTTTATAAAAACTAGGGCTCCTAACCTTTCTTCTTCATTTGTAAGCCTTCTTGACCTTTTCTTTCTTTGATTTTGATGTTCATTTAGTCATCTTATGCATATTTCTCTAAAACAAATATCACCCTTGTGTTTGTGATGGGATTTCATAAAATAAACATGTGGGTTTTACCTTATACTTTTGCGAAATCATGTTTTGGCTAATAAAAATAAGACACAATCATGTGTGGGTGATATTAACTTTCTAAAAACTTCATATGCATCGTTTTTCTACTATTTGCATACGCCTAAGACGCATCATTTATTTAGGTTGCGTTTAGGATTTCGTGCTTGTACTACATTTCGTTGATTATTTCTCTACTAATCGTTTTGCGTTTAGGATTACATGATTACGAATTTGCCTAAGTAGCGTTAAACTACTATCGCCCACTACCATGAACCGTTAATTATATGTTGTAAGCCCGAGTGTTGTAGATAGATCTATTAGGATTGACATCCCCGTCCATGTATTGGTGATTATTACATGACCGACGGACTGGTCAAACAGACATATACCATGTCGGTAGATTAGGTGGTTTCTGGTTGGCCACATGTTTGGGCACTATACTTAAATTGTGCATTAAATTGCATACGTACGTCATAGTTTCGGTGTCATGGGCTTAGTGTTGGATCGTTTACTGAATAGATCTTAACCTTGAGCTTGTAAAGGATTTGTTCCTTTAGATAATTCTAAAGCAACAATAATAAAACACTGATTTGAACACTATTGATTATGCGGAAACTAATCAATAATACTAAGAAGAACAATATTAAGAATCACAAAAGAACTTTATATTATAACTTGAATCTGCCTAGGTTACAGATTACAAAGACTATGATTGCTAATAGATCTCTATTGATCTGTGTAGAACTATATCTACTAACTATGCCTAGGGTTCCTTTTATAGACTAAAGAAACCCTAATGGGCTTTATAAAATGCGTATAAATATCATGCATATCCTTTCCTAAGATATCTCATGCATATCTCATAAACGGTACAAACTATTTTATACTAACGGTACTAACTATCTGATCAGTACTAACATTTTGTACTGTCAATACAAATTACAACTAGCGGTACTAACTAATATAACTAACGATACTAAGTCAGGAATGCATAATTCCCAATAATCCTCCCCTAAACATGATTGTTGAACTTGTTTAACTTCATGTTTTTTTAGTGTAAACATCTTGTAAACCAGGAGGATGTATCCAAACACTCTGTCAAATCTTTGATAATTTTGACATCTTCAGCTATCCATTTTTATCAGCAACATATCTTCTCAGCAACACAACAATATCCAACTAAGTTGGCTTTGTAGTTTTTGGCAAACTACCAGCCATTAACGGATTTGATATTCCTTTACCAATTTTAGTATCACGTATTGCTTCTGGTGAATAGCCAATTCTTCATTGTAAACAACAAGGTGAATTGATAACCTTATAGTTTTGAGTAAACTATCAACTATCAACGGATTTGATTTGTCTTTACCAAAAGTCGTTTGCTTTTGGACTAGTCAATTCTTCATTGCCATAACATGGTGCATTAATAACCATATAGTTTTTAGCAAACTATCAGCTATCAACAAATTTAATTAGTCTTTACCAGGAACTGTTTGATCCTAGACTAGCCAACTCTTAAACCAGTGAAGCAAGAGATTGAGAACCAACAACATTTTGGTAAATTGTTCCAACCATAAACGGATTTGAGAAGTCTTTACTAGAAGCCGTTTGCTCTAGACTAGTCAGTTCTTGATGTCTGTTAGACATGGTGAATTGAAGACCATTTGTTGTGTGGTGGTTAGCCAACAACCAAACCTTTCTCACTTCCATTCACAGCATTACTCTTTATTCAGCTGTAGCTTAAAGAATCATACCAAAATGTAGTGTAGTCAGTCACTTTCCTCTTCAACCTCCAATCCCAAATCAAGCATTCTTTGCAACAATTCCTTGGAGAGAGGGTACCTTCTTTCAACTAGCATGTAGATGACTGTCCCATCCTTAAGCTCTAGTATGCAAACTCCACAAGCTTCATACAGTCTCCATCTAAAAATCTCCCAATCTTGTTGATTGTTCCAGAAATCACCTTGATCATTTTCTTCTGTTGAGGATTCCATCATAATCTTCAAGTCTCCCCAAAGAATCAACTCAATACCTTCGTGGTTGTATTCTGAGTACTGCGTTCATACACACAAATCATAGTAAATAACAAACCATGCCTATCAAAATATTAGTACCATCCATTATATAGTAAAGATGCCCTGAAGTGCCCATTAACTCTGTAGACAACAAGGTAATCCCCATCTGGTGATGAAACCTTGTGCAACTTAGAAACAAAAGATTTTGTCTCTATAATCTCACTATCTAAGGTACTATCAAATGTAACAATCCTTAGACATTTTCTGTGTTCATCATCACTATCATCATCTGGCTGTGGTCTTGGCCTTTTCCTAGCAATCATCTTCACATGACCACTCTTTCTTTTCTTTGTACCCTGCTCTGTCACTTCTTGTTCAGTAGGTACCTTTGCTGTGTCTTCTTCCCTTGGAGTTTTATTGACAACCTTCTTCTTTAATCTCTTTTTAGGGTCTTTAGATTCTTCATTCATCTCCTTAATCTGTCTCTCATCCTCAGCATAACCAATAGCAATAAACTTTTTATTAGACCTTTTAACCTCTTTATACAAAACTTGTATTTCTTCAAAGTTCTTATTCTTTAAATCAGCATGCTTCTTTCCTCCTACATGCTTTAGATAGGTCATCATTTGATTTCTTAGCTGAGTTCTTGGTGGTGGTCTACTTTTGATTGCAGCAGCTCTTTGTTAAGCAAGGAACCTCCTTTGAGCAGCAATAGTATCATAAAGAAATTTGGCTCTCTCTTCAACTGTAAACGTTTCTCTCTCTCCTACTTGAAGCCTTGCAGCTAGAAGTCCTATCAGCTTAATTCTAGCCGGAATTCATCAGAAAAAATTCCCCCTCTTGGGGTTTTTTTTTAAACAAAAAGCCACTTTGTAGCTTCTTCCTCAGCTAACTTTTTCATTTCCTCTTCTGCTTCCCAATCCTCTTGCACCTTTCTGGCTATTTCTTCATCCTTAGCAAGCTGATCAAACTTTCTTTTAGCTTCATCAACTCCCTCTGACTCTGACTCAACATCTTCCTCAAGTACTTTCTTGCCTTTGTCTTTAGGATCAATTTTAGGAAGAGGCTTCAATGTAAGTACTGATCTTGTTGATGTAGCCCTTGGTCTATCTGAATCTTCAGCATCTTTGATCTCAACACCTTTTTGTTTAGCCTTATTTTGGCTCATAGATACCAAAAACTCAGCAATGGTCTCATCATCTCTGAAAACAGTTTGTATAGGAAGAAAAACTTTCACTGCAAGTTCCATCTTTTGGCTCAACAGTACCTTCATCAAGCTTGTCGGTACTAACTTCTACTTCTTTTGGCTTAGCGGTACTAACTTCAGGCTTGTCAGTACTAACTTTTGGCTTGTCAGTACCTTCATCTGGCTTGACGGTACTAACTTGATCTTCAGTACTAACTCCCTTTTGCATGTAAGCATCTGTCTCCATATAATCCATTGCATCATTAACATCCACATCATCAAAAACTTGATCTGTGTGTGCAGTTGGAGTAGATTTGGCAGATTTCCTCCCCTGTTTGGATACAAACTCCTTTTGCATCCACTTTTTCTTCAATGATTTCTTTCTGCCCAAATCCCCTTTTTTTTTTTTTTTTTATTTTGGCTTCATGGATACACTCTTCATCCAAGCTTTGTGATGTGTGATAACAGGTTTAGCCTTCTTCTTTAGCTACTTGATCTAAGACTTCAAATCTTTAATTTGTGCAGCTTGAGTTGTGTCCTGTTTACATAAAGATACACAAAGATCATATAAACTTTGGAGTGTCAGGCCATCCTCATTTCTTGATAGGGATCTATCACTAGATGACTAACCTCCATGATTCCCGCCAGAACCCTTTGGAATGGAATCAGAAATAGGAATAGTAGGTGAAGGTCTGGGAGATGGGTCAGGCTATGTCTCATGTTGGTATGCACTTGGGTAAGGAGGAGAGGGTGTGGGTTAAGGTTCAGATTGTTTTTCTAGAAGCTTCACCCTATCCTCAGTTGGTTGAACCAACATAGATTCAAACAAAGGTGTGACATTCCTTTGAAAAAATGTTTATCCCCTTTTTAAACCATAAAAGTAGAAAACTTTACTAGTCAAAGCATTAATACGGAAGTTTGTCTAAAGGCACAACCCATTCTTTAGCGTTTATCCAAAAGACTAATAAATATTGATACTTTCAGATTTAATCAAATATGCGACCATATTATGCTTGTCGCAAAATTCCAACTATGCCATTTGATGAATGAGGTGGGATTAGTTCGTGTGATAAAGTGTAAGGTTCTAGTAGAGTGAATTGAATTATGAGTGAGGTTTAAAAGAGTATGTGTTCACCGACTGTAAAAGAGTTGTACTTATCTTGAAGAAATCGTTTAAGCTATAGATAAATCAAGAAGTCTCCAATTAGTCAAACCCTATAAGCTATAGATGTGGCGGAAATATCTCAACGGCTCTTTGATTGAGGAAAATCTGTTAGGACTCAAACAGTACTAACGGTCACTTAGCAGTACTAAGTTTGGTCTAGCAGTACTAATTTTAAGTCTAACAGTACTAACTTCATCCAGCAGTAGTAATACTTGCCTAGCAGTATTAACTTAACACTGACAGTACTAAGTGTGGTACCAAGCAGTATTAACTCCAAACTTGATCCATCAAAGATAGGCAGCAACAATATAGACTCTTATATACTCTCTTTCTGTTTTTAAGCTCACAAAATATCTCTCAATTCTTTTTCTCACCAAACACTCATTTTTGTTTTCATACACAGCTCTCTTTCTATTTTTTTAAACTCACCATATCTCTCTATTCTTTTTTTTCTTCTCACAAAACAGACAAGTTGGGTACAGTTTGCCATCAATTCCTTAAGTTTCAAAATGTCCTCCCCACTTCCAAGTATGTAACCTATTGAGAGAGGTGGGTCATTGGATTGTTTTATAGTTTTTGGCAAACTACCAGCCATAAACGGATTTGGGAAGTCTTTACCAAGGCCGTTTGCTTTGGACTAGCCAATGCTTCATTGCAATAACATGGTGCATTGATAACCATATAGTTTTTGGTAAACTATCAACCATCAACAGATTTGAGAAGTCTTTACCAAGGCCGTTTGCTTTGGACTAGTCAGTTCTTGATGTATGTTAGACATGGTGAACTAATGACCATTTGTTGTGTGGTTTACAACCAACACTGAAGGAACACTCTACCATCATATTCCTCCCTTCAGAGAAAGATTCTAGCAGTCATACTAATCGATATGTACACAGCAGTACCAGTATCAACTAAGCTTAGCAGTATTAACCAAGTATTCATCATATTTACCCTCTAGTATACATATAACCTCCCCTCAAATATAGCTATAGATTTAACATCCTAATGCTAACCACCAAAAAGGTAAATATTGTGTCATCAAATCCTTTGTGAGAAGGTCTCCACATTGAGTTGTAGTGAATCTTGATAACTTCTCTCAGTCTTTTCTCATAGCACATCTCTGATAAAAATTGAAAATCGAATCTCGATATGCTTGGTCCTAGAATGGAGGCAAAGGTTAAGATTCTTAATAACACTTATAGTGCTCTCATTATCAATATGGATTTTGGTGTTCATGAAATTAAAACCATAATCCATCATCTGATTTTGTATCCATAGTACTTGCCCACAATAGTTAGCAGTTGCAACATATTCTGCCTCAGTAGTGGAATTTGCCACAATAGTCTGCTTCTTGCATTGCCATGATATCAATCTTCTACCAAGAAATTGACAGCTACCTATTGTTGATTTTCTGTCAAGGCTGGCTCCTCCATAGTCACTGTCTGAGAAAGCTTCTAGTTCAAAAGGTGAATCCCTAGGATACCATAAACCTAATTTGGGTTGATGTTTGAGGTACCTAAAAATCCTTTTTACTACATTTAAGTGTGAGGCTTTTGGAGTGACTTGAAATCTAGCACATGCACACACAGCAAACATGATGTCTGGCCTTGATGCAGTCAAATACATCAGGGAACCAATCATAGATCTGTATACATACATGCACATCTTCACCATCTTCAGACCGTGAACATGGCTTATTAGACACAATAGGAGTAGTAGCTGTATGAGTAGTAGGTGTTTTGATGGACCAAAAATCAAAACTTCTTTAAGATGTCAACAACATACTTGTCTTGACTAATAAAGATTCCATCAGGTTTTTGCTTCACCTGCAGCCCCAAAAAGAATGTGAGTTCACCTATGGAACTCATCTGGAATCTTTTATGCATACTTTCTTCAAACTCTGTACGCATAGACTTCTTAGTAAAGCCAAAAATAATGTCATCCACATATACTTGGACTAACATAATGTCACTCTTGTTTTCTTGATAAACAATGTTTTGTCTATGGTACCTCTTTTGAAACCATTTTTCATTAGAAAAGAAAAATGTGTCTCATACCAAGCTCTAGGAGCTTGATGTAGACCATAAAGAGCTTTGATCACCTTATATACTTTGTTTGGATGAGCAAGATCAACAAAGCCTAGAGGTTGATGATCATACACCTCCTTTTCAATAGTGCCATAAAGAAATGCACTTTTAACATCCATTTGGAAGATAGTAAATCCCATGTATGATGCAAAGGCTAAAAATAACCTAATTCCCTCAATTCTGGTAACAGGTACAAAAACCTCATCATAATCTATACCTTCCTCCTGTCAAAACCCTTATGCTACAAGCCGTGCTTTGTTTTTCACAAAAATACTTCTCTCATCCATCTTATTCCTGAAGACCCACTTTGTGCCAATTACCTTTTTCCCATATGGCAAATCAACAAGTACCCAAATCTTTTGTAGTTTGAACTGAAGCAATTCCTCTTGCATTGCTTCAACCCAGCTTTCATCTTGTAAGTCTTATGATATAGTCTTGGGTTCTTCTTGAGAGAGAAAACATGCAAACAAACAGTTCTAACGATCCTTGTGATTTGTTCTATTTTGTTTGTGAATGTAACTTACCAACGCTTGTTATGCTAAAGAAGCCTTTTGAATCTTCCCTCTTGTTTGAACTGCTAATGTAGGATCTCCTAAAATTTGTCCTTTTGGATGATCCTTATGAATTCTGAGTATGGGAATAGGACTGACAGCAATGGTGTTATCCATGTTCTTGAAATCAGCCACTACACCCACATCTTTATCATTATAATAAGATCCATTGAATATTCCATCATTTGGGAGAGTATCAGAAGCATCTTCCAAGTCAGGCATATTTGGATCAATGGGTAAATTAGCATTAGGGAGAGTAGATGCATTAATAGGTATTTTTCCTCTAAGATAGACAAATGATGATTCACCAGCATTTTCACCTGTGGAAGTTCTAGCAGTACTAACATATGGTGTGTTAGCAGTACTAACAGATGACCTATCAGTATTAACAAATGGCCTATCAGTACTAACAGATTGCCTATCAGTACTAAGTTTGTTAGTACTTGTAGCCTAAGCTGCCTTCTTTTGAGATGCGATTCTCCTCTTTTCTTCTTCAAAGGCTTGTCTTGAAACATCATCCATAGATTTAGCAGTCAATTCCTGAGTAACCATCTTCTCAAGTTCATCAT
>BQNB010055203.1:7801-39213 GCA_026074375.1 Tanacetum coccineum
CAATACAACAACCCCAAACGAAAAGAAGCATTCCACTACATGTACCTCGCTCGTCATCAAGGAAACTCGTCAAAAACTTTAAGTTGTGTAACAACGTCATTCACAACCCGGTCTCGCAACTCATCAAACAAGAACTATCTGGAAACCAAGTTATAAGTTGTTACAAAGCCTAACGTTTTTAAAGAATCGGCTCGACTTCGAGTTTATTCATAAAATAACTTTAACCAAAATCACAAACACATCTAAGGGCATATTAAGGTCAATAAGAAACCATACACCCTTCAAAAATCTCAAATGGACCTTCTTACCTTGGTATCAACTTACCATACTTTTCGAAACATCATACACCCTTCAAACTGAATACTCTAAGTAACACTCAATTACCAGCCTCAAGTCTAACAGTTAAACCTTAGACTAGGATAATTCTTAAACCAAACTCGGTTCATTCAATCTTGATGTCGCTAGTTACAACCCATAAAATGGTAACCTACATTCCTTTCCATACAATGCTTCAATTGAAGCACATCTCATACTCGAAAGATAATCCCCACCTTAGGGAAAAACTCATCTCACGAAAGATAAGTATCCCAACTATCTCTAACATCCACAATACATGTCCTAAGCATAGCTAGAAATGGGGTGACTTAGTCAGTCCATTGACTACACCCAATCGCACTGTATCCACTACTCAAACTTGGTAACTTGACAATAACATCTTTAGTTATCCTTTCTCACTTCTACTCGGATAACTCAGGTTGTAGCAACAATCCTGAAGACCCTTGATACTCAACTTCCACTCTCGAATACGCTAAATACTTGCTGGTATGTGCTTAATTACACATACCATTTTCCATTCTAAACGGACTTAAACGACTAAAAACGTACCAAAAATACATTGTATTTGTATGTTTTGCATTCGTATTGTGCAGGAACGGATGAACCAAAAAGAAAGCCAAAAGCTCAACAAAACCAAGCACGGAATGGAAAGGACAAAGTCAAAGGTCATCCAAGTGAAGAAAATATAACTTGAGGGACTAAAAATTACCAAACCTCAAGTTGTATTACAAGAATTAGAAAGACAAGGGTCAAAAATGCAAACCGGCCAAAGATTGCATTCAAGTTATATAACTTGAGGGGACCAAACTGCCTACTCCCCCAAAAAGTCTTCTTTCCCGCCCCAAAACCCAGTTACAACTTGGATGTCGTCCCATACCTCCTGCCCTGCAAAACTACTCGACACCCTAGCCAAAATCATTTCAACCACCCTACTATTTCCCCCCAGCTGTATAAAGGCCATGTTGGCAATCCCTCACTTTTCCCAAGTATCTTCAATGGCTGAGATTGACTCCAAAGAAGCACAAATGAAATTGAAGGCTGGGATTTGCTTGAGGATCCCCTCACACAACAAAAACACTTAGTTTTTGCTCTCACAAAAGAAGAACAAGCTGCAAGTCCAAGAGATGAAGACTTCGACTATATATAAGAGCCTTTTGTAAGCCTTTGAGGCAGTTAGTTAGTAGTTTAATTAATTTCAGTTTTTAATCTTAGCTTAACTTTTAAGTCATTTACAGCTTTTTCTTTTAGCTTTATAACTCTTTCAAGTTTTAAATGCAAATTTGAGGTTTTAAGTTAATTTACAATTCCAGTTATCAAGTTTCTTCATTGTATTGTTTTGTGTTCAAAAAGCCATCAATGCAGCTTATTAATAAGCTGCCTTAATTAAGTAAATTTAAAAAGTTAAGTAGTTAAGAGAAAATCACTCTCAAATATACCACAACTTACTTAATGGATGATAAGCCAGTTCTGGATGGGCTTATGGACTCTCACTAGCTTGTTCTTACATTTCTTATTCACTGCAGAAGTGCTTATTTATTACTTATATTTGCTTATATATGCTTTATTATGATGTCTAGTGCTTATCTTGCTTATTTGTTAGTTTAAAAGTAGTTTGTATCACTTTCTTAGTTAGTACTGTTAGTTCATTTAATAACACTGTTAGTTTTGAGTTAACACTGTTAGAAAAATTCAGCTTATTTAAGTGCTTATTCTTGATTAAAGTCTATTCTTAAGTGCTTTAATTTGTTTTTTTGATAATCTGTTTGTAATCTGTTTTGATATTACAAATGATTTTTGGAAATGTTAAGGGCTGTTTTGAACAAGCAGTACTAACTCCAAGTTAGTACTGCTAGTTCATTTTTAGGATTTAAACCTAGCAGTACTAACTTAAAGCTACCAGTACTAACTCCAAGTTAGTACTGTTAGTTAAAACTGTTAGTACTGGTGGTTCATTTTAGCTTATCAGCTTATTATTTCTGCTTATTTAAGATTTCCTTAGCTTTTTAGAGTAGATTAATCCATTTTCCTTTACTGTCTTCAGGAGTAAGCTTATTTAAGTTTATTTTCCTTTTCAAAGTATTTTCAATAGTGTATCAGTTTTAGTTTTCTAACTTATTTATCATTATAGTCTATTCTGGTTGCTTATTCTTATCATTAAGTGCTTATTAGGGATAGTTAAATACCTGTTTTAGCTTATTTGCTTATTTCCTTGCTTCATTGAACTAACAGTACTAACCTTAAGCTATCAGTACTAACTTAAAGCTACCAGTACTAACTTAAAGTTAGTACTGTTAGTTAATACTGGTAGTACTGTTGTTAGTACTGCTGAGTTTTTTATCCCTTTGCTTAGTTAATTGCTTTTTTGATTTTGATTATGATAGAGGTAGTTTAGTTTATTTGGATTTATCTTCGCTTATTTAAGATCTTTCTGTTCTTAGTGTAAAGTTAAGTGTTTTTACATTTCTAGCTTTTACTTTTTGTTCAGTTATCTTTTTATGTGCATTTGCCCACTTATTTGTTTTGCATCGGATCATTTCTTGCATATTCAAACACCAATCATCAATCGTCTTTCGATTTTCCATCTCTAGCCTCATTGGGACATAACGACCCGGGAACACTCTATACTGCTTCCGATTTCTTTGGCCTCGCGAATTCTGATCCCTAATTGTGTGTTGTATTTATATTTGTTTATATTTATCCATATAAAAAGGTGTGAGTTCAAGCGAGTCACCCGTGATGATGTTCTAACCCGCAACATCCTATGTTCGACATGGTATACGTTCGTTTGCCCAGTGATAGCTTGATTCGCAAGTTTTATACACGTAAGATATTTATAAAGTATAATACTTTAAAAGAGTAATTAAGAAGATTACCAAGTTACCCTTGATAAAATTCACTCTCAAAAATATATATAATATAATATATAATACGTATATTATACCGGGTAAGTATGATCACCCGGGTCGTTTCCCCAACGACTAGTGAAATTGAAACCACGCCTAGGTTCGGATCCTGATTTGAATGAAGCAAAGATATTTTGGATAAGCTATTACTACGAAATTAAGAAGCAACAAATAATGACAATTAAGCAAATTTAAAATTTTAATTCCCTAAAAATGTAAACTATAATTTTACTTGCTAAAGAAAAATTGTCGAAAATTATTTAAAAAACAAAAGCCCTAATTTTTATCTCTTTATGAAAAGTTTAATTAAAAAAACTAATTAAAAATCAAACCAAAATTACTAATTAAAATTAAAAACTTATATGAGGAGAGATAACTTAACTAGGACTAAATGGTGCAAAAACCTATGGGAAACTAACGGGGAAACTAACAAACTAACGGAGGGACAAACTGAAAAACAATTAAAATCGAAAAGTTACACTTTCTACCCTGAGTATCTGTCCGACAACAAACTCAAGTTCAATAAGCCTTCGAAATTTTAAACCCGAGTAAATTGTGTGAAAAACTCAAAGAAGCATGTTGTAAAGGAAGCCAGGGGGAACAAGATTAATAAAGGTATAGGGTTGAAAACTCACAAATAAGCTCTCAAAGCGCTCATCTTTTTAAAGCTGTTACGAAAGAGAGGGCTTAACCCTTGGTTTTAGAAAATTAGCTATAAAAAACTTAATACTAGATAAAAATGAAAGGAAAGAAGTCCTAAAGAGCTTATGATGTGCTTAATCTAAGAATGCAAAGAAATCAAAGCTTAAACTACTCTTATGCTACTGAAATTTATCAAGAAATAAGCAAACTCAGGAAATAAGCAAAGAAACACAAAATCCAAGTAAGCTAAAAACCTTAATAAGCTAAACTAGACTTTAAAACTTAAAGAACTTATTAATCTACTTATTATCCATCTAAATGAGCTATAAAATCTAGACTTAAAAGCTAATTTAACAAATTTAGACTCTACTTAAGTTCCTACTGTTTTTGGAATTTTCAGGTTTTTATGACTTTTGACAGCTAAATTAAACTAAGTAAATAAGCTAGAAATTGCAAATTAAGACTTAAACCGTATTAAGCTATATTAAAACTTAAATCCTACTGAATTTTATAAGCTAAATCTTAAAATAACTGATCTAAATTAAGCTGAGAACTCAGCAGTACTAACTGAAGTTAGTACTGCTAGTGTAAATATTCAGCAGTACTTTCAAGTGAAAGTACTGCTGATGCAATTTGATTCTTGAAAATAAGCAACGAAATAAGCTAAATAATGAAAACTAAAACTAAATTCTTAATAAGCTAAAGCTAAACTTAATCCTACTGAAATTAAAGCTAACAGTACTAACTTATGGTTAGTACTGGTAGTGTAAAGGCTCAGCAGTACTAACTGAGGTTAATACTGCTAGTGCAATTTTGAGATTGCACTAAACCAAACACCCCTTTATCAATTTGACAGGATTGAGGAAAGCTTTTTAAGAGAAATCTACTGAATAATTACTGAATACCAGATAAAAACTAGCTTAAAACAAACTTAACAATCATGTTTAAACAACTGAATAAGTAAAATTCTAAGATCTTAACTAATTAAACTAATATTTTTGGATTTTATGAGTTTTTATGACAGAAATTAATAACTAATGATCTATAACTATATAAGCAAAAACAGATTAGGACAAACAACTAATAAGCACTAGAAGAGATATTTAAACACTAATAAGCAAAGAGAATAAGCAAATAAGCAATATTAAGCATATAAGCAAAAACTAAGCAATTAAAACTAAAATTAGAGAAGAATGAAAAGAGAAACTTACTTAATCCTTTAGCTAAACAAAAGGGACCAATTAAGGCAGCTACAAGCTCCTTAGCTTATTAATAAGCTAAGGTATAAGTCCTTGGGATCTCTTCCAAGGTAAGATCCCCTTCCAAAAGCTCAAATTCAATAAGATCCATATAAGATTAAACTGATTTAAGGTTTAGATAAGATTAAAACTGAATTCAAACAGCTCAATTTCAGCTTATAGACTGAAAGAGCTTATTAGCTTATTGAGACAAATTGGCTTATTAAGAGAGCTTATGACTTAAAATAAGAGCTTAGAAAATGAGATTTAAAACACTAAAGACTGAATTTCATTAATTAAAGAAGCTGATTACAATACTTGAAAAAGGAAAATTACATTTAAGAAAAATATAAATTTAAGCTAGACTAAATTACTAAAAACTAGATAAAAAAAGTGTGAGAAGTGAGGCCTATTTATAGTGCAAAGCTGAAGCTTCTAGGTCCTCTTGCCTTGCTCTCCAAACTTTTAATCTCAACCAATCATTTCTTCAATCATTTGAGCTTCATTTGTGGCCGTTTGATCAAATAGTGGACACCTGAGGATTGCCAGGCTGGCATTCTTTGATGTGACGTTTGTGCTTCTTTTATGAGGGTTTTAGCACAAAAACCCACTTAAATTTGTGCTTTCACCATTACTACGTGGCATTCTTTCTTGGGATTGGACCAATCAGAGATGGGGAGTGACATTTCTCACTGCCAATGTGTACTTGGACACCTAAATTGTCCTTTGTACCCTCTAATTTTGAAAACCCCTTTGTTGTAAGTGGAGGGTGAAATGGGGAAGACGATGAACAGTGAATGGGATTTACCCGCCTATTTTATAACTGAAATGGGTAAAACTCGTTTAAACTTTGGCTTTGTTCACAAATGGTCCTTGTGCTTCTCTTCCCATTTTCTAGTTATAAATGACTTTTGGAAAATGCAAATCTGGCCCTTGTGGCTTTATAAAAGAGGAAATGGCTAGGGATTTGGCTTTGGCTTTGTACTCTTCTGATTCTCGTGTCCGTGCCTGCTTGCTTTTGACTGTTTTCTTGTGATTATTGACTTATCCGTACCTGCATACACAAAACACAAATACAAGCATATTTTTGCTATTTTTGGACTGTTTTGGGTTTAATTGGGTCTTTTTAGGTATAAACGGATATGTGTATTTTACACTTATCAATATCCTTGATCAGAAAGAGTTAAACATAAGACAACGCCGTTGGCTAGAATTGCTTGCAGATTACGATTGTGAAATTCGCTACCATCCTAGGAAGGCAAATATCATAGCAGATGCCTTAAGCCAGAAGGAACGAATCAAACCACTCCGAGTTAGATCATTAGTTATGACCATTCATTTAAAATTACCATTATAAATTCTCAAAGCTCAAACTGAAGCACTCAAGGAAGAAAACATCAAGGATGAAAACTTACGAGGAATGGACAAAGCATTTAAAATACGTCTTGATGGAACTCGTTATATTACAAACCAAAGCTGGTTACCACTTTTTGGTAATCTGAGAGACTTAATCATGCATGAGTCCCATAAATCAAACTCTATTGGTGGCCTAACATGAAGGCAATCATCGCTGAATACGTTGGCAAATGTTTGACATGTTCTAGAGTTAAGGCAGAATGTCAGAAGCCATCCGGCTTACTGGTACAACCAGAGATTCCTATGTGGAAATGGGACAGAAAAACGATGGATTTCATCACAAAACTACCCAAAACAAAAAACGGACATGACACAATCTGGGTCATTGTCGATCGCTGATAAGGTCGTTTTTAGACAATAACAAATAAACCCTCCGATATATAATATATATATTTAAAATAAAAAATACATATACATATACGTAAGCAAAGTATCATACAAATTATTCTTAGGAAAGAATAATAAGTAATCAACACGGGTATCATTTTCCTCGGCGAGAGATGAATGGAAATCTACGTTCAAGTTGTAAACCGAGCTTGATTGTCATTCAAGTTTTTGGTTTTGGTTTTAAACTATTTTTGTACTAAAAATTAAACTAATATTAATTCTAAGATTAAAAACTAAAATTGATCTAAAAGACATAAATGACAAATATGCTTGCTAAGTGACGTGAAATGTTCCTTAAGTGCGGGCTTAGGTTTAACGAATTAAAATCCTTAGAAAACAAGTTTCAAGAAATTAAATGACAAGTAAAGTAAAATGCTTTTTAAAAATAAATGACAAGTATTTAAATTGCATTAAAAGTAAATGACGGTATGTAAATTGGAAAATTCTAATGGCTATTAATGTTTTAAACCTTTTTAAAATCGCACTTAAATTCCAAATCACTAAATCACTTAACAAGCATTAATTAAACTACTCACTACTTTTGAGTATTTGAGCCCATTTGACTAAAGGGTCTTCGTGTTGCAAACGATCTCTGTGAAGTTTTTAACAAATTTCTGTATCTTTTTGAAATTTGTGGGCGACCTTATGCGCATGTGCTGCCTCCAGGTCTGTGAATGTAAACAGGTTTGCACCGATACATGTTAGGACGCTGAGCAACAGTTGTCCCTGTGTAACTTTTTGTATGTGGCCGTTAATGTGGCCATGAAACTATGCAACCCTTTCTATATAAATTAGCTATTTTCTAGAATCTTTGTTGAATATTGTATTGTCCCTGATTGCTATTGTACTGGGCTATGCAAACCGCTTACTTTATTGAGCTGATTTTTAGGTTTACTTATCCTCATTTTTTTTTAAACAAAGAGTTAAATATGGGGCCGTACTAGGTTCCCCATGACAATTATTAGGTCATGTGCATGTGTGCGCGTCTTACCGTAATCATGAACTCTAGTAAAAAAATTTGGAAATAAGTGAAGGTAGCTAGCTTCACATGATATTTAATAAATTTTAACATAAAGGTCAGAACATAAGATTAACTCAAAAATTCCCCAACCGCTAGTGCTTATTTTTTAACAAATTGGGTAGGGTGCTTACATTATGGCGCAATCTTAAAGATAACACTTTTTCAAGTCTTGGACATTCCATGTGCACGGGAGTACGTCCTCGCTTCCGTTCCTAAGCTTGTACGCTCCCTTTCCGAGTGCTTCTACCACCTCGTACGGTCCTTCCCACTTTGGGCCCAGCTTTCCACCTTCTTTGGCATGACTTGCTTCGTTACTACGGTAGACAAAATCTCTTGGGCGGAAGCTTGTGCTGCGGACTTTGGCATTGTAGTACTTTTCCATTTTGGCCTTGTTTCTGGCCTCACGGACCGCTGCCTTTTATCTTCTTTCTTCAAGGATGTCCAAGTTCATGAGTAGTTCTTCATCATTTTCAGCCTGGTTCACTTCCGCACATCTTATTGAAGGCATCCCTATCTCGACTGGTATTACGGCTTCAGTACCATAGGTGAGAGAGAATGGGGTGTCTCCGTTGCTTGTTTTGATCATCGTGCGGTGCGGCCATAACACGTGCGATACTTCCTCAATCTAGTTTCTGTTATCTTCACCCAATCTAGCTTTTATTCCTTCTCCTAGGCTGCGGTTTGCTCTTTTTACTTGGCCGTTAGTTTGTGGGTGCTTAACGGATGCAAACCTTTGCTTGATATTCAGCTTCTCGCACCAGTCCTTGAATGGATTGTCCTTAAACTGCTTTCCGTTATCAGATCTGATTTCTCCCGGAAGTCTGAATTTGCACACAATATTGTCCCATATAAATTTCTTGACTTGGCTTCCCGTTATCATTGCCATCGGCTTGGCTTTGATCCACTTTGTAAACTAGTCAATGGCTACGATCAAGAACTTTACCATCCCTTGCGCTTCTGGGAATGGGCCCGAGATGTCGATTCCCCACTTGTAAAATAGCCACGGAGAAGTTATTGGCGTGAGCTTTTGCTGCGGATTCATAGGGACTGGTCGGTGGGTTTGGCAGTCGTCACATTTCCTGATGATGTTCCGTGCATCTTTGTGCATTGTCGGCCAGTAATATCCGGACCTGGTTGCCTTTGCCACCACTGATCTTAAGCCAGAGTGAATGCTGCACGATCCCTCGTGTATTTCTTTTACCACATATTCTGCTTGCGTTGGACCGACGCACCGCATCCATGGCTCCAGGAATGACTTTCTGTATAAGACACCATTAACCATGGTGTACCGTCTTGCCTTGATTTTGGTCGCGCGTGCCTTCTTTGTTTCCGCCGGCAGGGTACCTTCCGTAAGTTATTCGACCAACGATGTCATCCAGCAGTACCCTTCTTCTTCCACTACTGCTAAGATTTCCCTCTCTTCTATTGACTTTCTTTTTAGCATTTCTACCAAGACTTGTTTGGTGAGGTGGGCGAAGCTTGTGGATGCGATTTTGCTCAACGCGTCTGCTTTTTTGTTTTCACTTCGCGACACCTGCTCAATTGAAAATATCTCAAAGCGGTCGATCATGCTTTGGCCTTTTCTAAGTACTGGGTCATGCTTTGTTCTTTAGCTTCGTATAAACCATTGATTTGGTTTGCTACGAGGCGTGAATATACTTTGGCTATTAGGTTTTTTACACCCATTTGTTCTGCTATCCGCAAGCTAGCTACTAAAGCTTCGTATTCCGCCTCATTGTTAGACGCGTCAAATTCGAATCGTAATGCATAAGTGAACTCCTTACCTTCTGGGCTTGTGAGGATAAGTCCGACTCCTGACCCTTCTAAACACCATGATCCGTCCGTAAATATGGTCCATGGTTCGGGGATTGCCTCTTCGACTTGTACTTCCATTGATGGTCCCTCCTCATCTGGTTTCTTGGTGATGAAGTCAGCTAAAACTTGGACGCGAATTGATGCCCTTGGCCTGTATGTGATGTCAAATGCTTCCAGCTCGAATTTCCATTTTAGCATTCTCCCCATGTTTTCGGGTCGTGACATGATCTGCTTAATGGGTTGGTCCATGATTACCACCATCGGGTGTGCTTGGAAGTATCTCCTCAGCCTCCTCGTGGCGTGTACCAACGCTAAAACTAGTTTTTCCATTGAGCTGTAGTTGATTTATGGGGTTTGCAAGGCACGGCTGACGAAATAAACTAGTACTTGCAGTGAGTCCCTTTCCGTCAAAAGGACCGCGCTTACTGCTTCCCTGGCTGCGCAGAGATACATTATCAGCTCCTCTTTGGGTTTTGGTGCGGTTACCATTGGCAGCTCCGCTATGCATTTTTTCATGTTTTAGAATACCCTTTTCGCTTCTGGTGTCCACTGGAAGTCACTCTTTTTTACACACCTTTTGATGGTTTTGAAGAAGGGAAGTAACTTTTTTGCGGATTTGGATAAGAACCTGTTTAAGCTTGCCAGCTTTCCGTTTAGGGTTTGAGCTTCTTTCAATGTCTGAGGTGATTGTAGCTTCATCACTGCTTCCGATTTTTATGGACATGCTTTGATTCCTTGCATGCTGACTACATGGCCCATGAACGCTCCTTCTTCTGCACCAAATGTGCATTTTTTAGAATTGAGCTTCATGTTTATCCTTCTCAGGTTGTGGAATGTTTCTTTGACGTCTCTGAGTATTTCACGCTTTGTGTGGCTCTTTATTACCAGGTCGTCTACGTACACTTCCAGGTTCCTGCCAATCTGTTTTTCGAATGCCTTATCTACGAGTCACTGGTATGTTGCTCTAGCATTCTTGAGGCCGAAAGACATCTTTGTATAATAGAAAACTCCTTGGTTAGTGTGGAAAGCCGTTTTTTCCTCATCTTCTTCTGCCATTTGTATTTGGTGGTATCCCTTGTAGGCATCTAAAAAACACTTGAAAGGGTATCCGCAGAGGGATGCGACTTTCCAATCGATTTTCGGAAGGGGATAGAAGTCCTTTGGGCATGACTTGTTTAAATATGTGAAGTCTACGCACATCCTCCAGCTGCCATCGTGTTTCTTTACCATGACTGGGTTTAAGAGCCAGCCGCGGTAGTGTACTTCTCTCATGATTTTGGCTTCCACCAATTTTGCCACCTCTTCCTGGATTGCTTTATTCCTGTCCGGTGCATGCCTCCTTCTTTTTTGCCTTATGGGTTGGCATCCTTCGCGGATGTTCAGGCGGTGTTCCGCTATGGATATTGGAACACCGATCATATCTGCCGGTTTCTAGGCAAATACATCCAAGTTGTCTTTGAGCAGGTTACAGTGTTCCATTCTTCTTTTTTGGGATAAGCTTCCGCCTATCATGACAGTTTGCTCCGGATATTCTGGGTGGATTGCCACTTTGATTCCTTCCGTAGCTGTTGGTTCTCTGGGTGGAAGGACTTTTTGTGTTTCTGCTACCATTCTACACTCTGTTGGTATTGTGGTATTGTTGCGGATCGTTACTATTCCTCCTTCCACTGGAAATTTTAGCATTCTGTGAGTGGTAGATGGGACCGCTTGGATTTTTCGGAGACCTGGGCGGCCGATGATACCATTGTATGGTGACGGAGATCTGACGACCATGAAGTTCATCAGGGTGCTTGCTGAGTGCTCTCCCTCTCCTAAAGTTACCATTAGTGATATTTGCCCCAATGGCCAAGATATTTTGCCACTGAACTCCAAGAGAGGGGTTGTTGCTGGAATCATTTGATTTTTTATTTTTGGGTGAAGCCTGTTGAAGCAGTGCTCGAACAACACTTTTGAGGCTAACCCTCCGTCCACGTACATGCAATGTATAAGGTGTCCTACTTCCGCTTCAATCTTAATTGGGGTTTCTTTCCTGCCATTATTTCTGAGAGGTGAAAACAAAATCTCTTGGTCCGCGAAGAAGCTCTGAGTGGTTTTCTGCCTTGTTATTCATTGCCATGGCTGGATCATGAAGATTGTCGTGGCTATTTCCTTGTTGGGAGCTTCCCCTTTCTTCATGGTTTTTGCCTGCTCACCTCTTTTTCCTCATTGTTTTATTTCTTTAACCAAGTGTGATAACTACCCTGACTTGACCTCTTCTTCTATCAGCTTCCTTAGATGGATGCATTCGTCTGTGCTGTGACCCTTATCCCCGTGAAACTCGCAGAACATGTTCTTATTCCTGTTTTCTATGGGGCCTGTCATAGGCGGTGGTGCTTTAAACTTTACAGTTTCCATTGCCAGGATCTCTTTTGGTGTCTTTGTCAGGGGTGTGAAACGGTCTTGCCGCCTACTCAATTTATGTTGGCTTTTGAAATCGGGTCTTTTGTCAAAATTTGGTATGTGGCTAGTTTCGTGTTGCTTCCATGCCGACGGTACTTTTTTCTTTGATTGGTTAGCGACGACCACCTCTCCCATTAGGAAAGATGTTGTTACGTTCATTATTTCGTCCACTGACTTTGGAATGTTGTCATTCAGTTTTTTGATTAAGTCCGGGTTGGTGATACCGTGCATGAACCCCGATATCCTTATGCATTCTGGTGCTCCGCTGACGTGCATGCTTTCTGCCTTGAATCTTTCCATGAAGGCTTCCGTTGGCTCTCCCTCCCTTTGCTTGATATGATGGATTTCCACATGATCTTTTTTGTACTTCTTTTGTTATGAGTAATTCCCTAGGAATGCTTTCCGTAACATTTCATAATTGTCAATGGATTCCGGTGGGAGTTTGTCGAACCAGACTCTGGCAGAGCTAATGAGCGTGGAGTTGAACATGTGACACCAGGTGGCCGCTCTCTATTTTTGCCGCCGCTTGGAAAATCTTTAGGTGGTTGTCTGGGTCTCCCGTGCCGTCATACGATTTTACGTTGACCGGCATACGGGTCCTCTTAGGGACATCAAAATTTTGAATCCTTGCCGTAAACAGATCAGTTTCCCCACACAACCAAGGTTGGGATAAATCATCTTCATAGCTTGGCCTATGCTTTTTGGATTTCCAGTGCCCACCCTGATTGTAATCATTTTCTGAGTGGTACCTGATGACATCAAATAACGTCACAATATTATATCATTTATCTCATCTGTTTTACCTACTTTTATATAATTATTGCATGATTTGGTACTTAATTGCTTTAAATTTGATAAATGCATTAATTCAGGAGTGTTTTGTGAAGACAAGCTAAAAGGTGCATAATTTGGAGCTAAAATGAAGATATTTGAAGATTGCTGATTTATGACCAATACGCCGTATCCAAAAATATAGATATGGCGTATCCGCGCCAAGACTTCACAAGAAAGCGTGTTTGACCAATTCCCAATACAGCGTATCAATTTGCTTCCATACGCCGCATCCAGCTGGATAAGTATTCAAAGATCCAGTAATAAATGTAAATTGGGAATGATATAACTGATTGATTGAGAACGTAGCGCGCACTCCAAGGAATCCAACCCTATACGCCGTATCATTCAAGAAGCATACGCCGTATCTAAAGACTTTGAAGAACTCAAGACCATTTCCTGACTTTGAAGATTACGCCGTATATACGCGTATATGATACTTTGGTCAAAAATCAAGAAAAAACACATTTTCAGCGGATATGGCGTATCCAAAAATAGATATGGCGTATCCATGGATATGGCGTATCCAAAAAGTGGATATGGCGTATCCAAACCTGCTCAAGAAAATTATAGAATATTTTATTCGTAAAGCCTACGCCAACCAATCCTGATACGCCGTATTGAGTTCCAATACACCGTATCGACCAATTTTCAGAGTCTATAAATACCAAACCCTATATATGATTTAGGGTATGCTTTTAGCCACCAAGTCTGATTTCTAGAAGATTTATGAAGCCAAGAAGGTCTTGAAAAGTGGTCCGATCAATGGGAAAACTCTTATAATCATTTACACTCTATATACGCGTTCGGTTAGCGTAATCTTTCGTTACTTTATTCGTTCATCTATGAATTTGTGTATTGTTACAATGACTATCACCTAATACCTTTAGGTATTAGCCATATTTACGATAATATAATGTTTGGTTTATTTATCTCGAATGCTTAATTTATCGTTGCTTGTTAATTATGTTTATCAATTCATACTTGTTTACGTGCTTAATTATGGGACATGTCATTCAACCGGGTCTAGTCCTACATATTTAATGCGCGGCAACTTCGGTGTTGTGTGGGCGTAGGCTAAGAGTCCGAGATAGCTCTCCATATTTGCAAGTAAGTTAGTAAAGTCCTGATGGGCTAGGGTTTAATAAGATCAATATTAATCTCCGAAGATAGATTATAATCAACAAATAAATACTTTATGCGGATGCGTTTAATTGTGACAGGATTCAACGTGTCTAGGTCTTAGGAAGAAGTACTGCCTAAGTCTAGGAATGATATAACCCTCGAGATAAGTCATTCATTGCACTAAACAAGCAAACCAATGTTCTATTTAATTAAACATGGCTAATATTATTTTCCTTACATAAGGCTTGACCGCTTCTTTATCTTTTGTCTATCAACTTGTGTGTGTTAATTATCATCAAAACCTTAATTTAGATAACCAAAACTGTGTCAGTCTCTCAGACTAAAACCCCCCTTTTTACATTAGTTTTAGGTTTAACTTCGATAACTAAAATACTGATAGAATTAGGAATTAACGCTCTCGCTCTTAGTGATCGACACCCTACTTACCATGAAACTCCATCCGACCGGGTACACTGCCCGTTAAAGTATTATTTTTGGTTAAGTTGGCAAAATATAAATTTAAAACTTGAATCTAAAAAATAAATACCACACAACGACACATCAAGTTTTTGGCGCCGCTGTCGGGGAGTGAAGTTGTTTAATTCTTATTTATTAGTGTTTTAGTTTAGATTTAGTTTAGTTTAGATTAATTAGCATAGTTGTGTGTTTGTTTTTGTGTGTTTGATTTCTGCATTGTATATTTTGCATATTGTGTGTTTGTGTGAATTATTACAGTTCGCCGTAATTTTTCTGAGTCGAATACTCAATACGGCGTATTCAATTTATTGGATACGGCGTATAAATTTTTTCAAACCAATACAGCGTATTTCGTACACTATCATCAAACGTCGGTATTAGTTCAACTGAATACAGCGTTTTAAGTTATTTGGACAGTTTATTATTTCTAGCAAATTTATTACAGTCAATAATAATGGACGATACCCCAACATAACTATGGAATAAACAACGAGACTTGAGAAGAAAAATCTCATAAGGCGTGGTAAGCGTGGTATAACACGGAAACTGCTACGTATGGAAATATCTGTTAATAGGGAAAAAACAAGAACGTTCACGACCTCGGATCTATTGAAACTGAATTCCTAGGTATAGCATTTAATGACACCTTAATGTCTGAACCCACGGTAAGTTCTCTTTACAACAATGAAATCGACTTTAGAATATCGTTTGACGAATCCGACGATGAAGATTGCACGGTAATTTTCGATAAAAATTCATTTTCCTACAAAATAATTTCTGTCAACAATTTAAAAACGGATTCAGAAAATGATAATGATAAAGTCAATATGCCTTTGCTTCCATCACCCGAGCCTATGGTCGATTATTTTGATGATTTAGACTACTTTAAAGATTTTGAGAAAAAAATTCCAGCCATTGTTTATAATGATGCTCAAACGTCTAAATCAGATTTATTAACTGAACCGATTTTAAACCCTCAAAATATCGATGAATTTAATTTGAAAGATGAAACATCATTTTCCAAATGTGATGAAGAGGAACAAAACGTTTTAAACTTTAATGATCTATTTCCTTTTAATGTAATTTATCCCAATGATTCAATATCGGATAAGGACAATGATGATGATAAAGTCGATATTAAACACTCTTCGAGGGATTTATTTGTCAAACAGTTACCTGATGTAATAAATACTGATGTTGGTGGCTATGCACATGGGTCAAATAAGCTTTTGGAAACAAGTCATGATACATCTAATAAATTTTTCAAAACTAAAACTTTTATCAAGGAATTAAATTTTAATATCATGACTTGGAATCATCTTAACAAAGGGATGTCAATCATTTTCCTAATCAAGAATTTGTATGTGCCATTTGGCATCCCGTTCGACCCCAAATTGTTTTATAAGGATGAGATTAAATTGGGGCAAGTCTAACTTAAAGACTTTTCTGTAAACAAAAGTGCTTGCCGGGAGACAACCCGGAATGTATTTTCAATTTTTATCGAGTCTGTCTTCCCAGACTGTCTATACGGCGTATCCAAACCCCATGGATATGGCGTAGTGATTATCTGGACGTTATCCAGTCTTTATTTTCAACACAGTCTATGCGATGTATTCATTAAATGAATACAGCGTATACATGTATCAATACGACGTATCCTAGGGAATGGATACGGCGTATTGTCTTCCTGTACAGTTTTAGGTATTTATTTCGAGTCTAACCAAATGAATACACAGAGATAGAATTGCATTTGTTTTCTAAGAATTTACACAGGACCTCGTGAAAGAAAATTCAACGATGTTGGTGATGTATTTACAAATCTGTAAATCTTAAAGTGTTGGAGTCTTGAAACCTCAAGACGGCTGTTTAATACACAATCTTGCTCACAAACCTACATGGAGAATCTACCGAGCAAATATCAGCGGAGTTTCTCGTTTTAATTCTTTTTAATTCCCGTATTTTTAATGTTTTATCTATACAACAAGGACGTTGTATAATTCAAGTGGGGGATGGAATTAGAATGTTTACTTGTCCTTATTTTCACACTAAAATGCTTAAATTATGCTCAAATTTAAATTTTTTTCAAGCATACTTTTGTGAAATTACTTAATACATAACCCACACACAATAACCCTTGTTAGATATTGTGATAATTTAGCCTTTCCGTTTCTAAATGTTTACCCAAATTCCACAAAATATGAGTGTGTTGGTGATGTTGTAGACTTTAGAACTTGGCTTGGTATATCACTCGAGACCAAAATGATGAGTACTATGGATTTAGATTGAGTAACTTGTTTAAATTGGTAAATCTTAGGATTACACCCAAATCGCCTTTACATGTTGCTTATTAACTAACTACACCGGTTAGTTAACCTCCCATTTAAACCCTTTTCCACTCTCATCTTTAGAGTGATGACCAACTAGAAAAACCCGTAGAGCCAATCCTTTAGGAATTTACACCAACTATTTGTTTTGTTACACCCTTACACCTTAACCTACCCTGTTAGATTAAGTTTAATTTACAGTTGCTAGTTGCTTAAAGTATAAAGTTTGTATTTCCCGAGTTTTGTGTCATTTTCTATCTTTGGTGCGGTTGGAAATTTGCACATTGCAAATGGGAATGTATATTAGTAGTCAAAACTCATGTGATTTTACTACCGTCATAATTAATGGTGAGTCCGAAGAACGAAGGAACTATCGAATAAATTATCCGGAATTATTATGATCGTGAAGATGGTGAAACTACACCGAGATTTGAAGTATAGTTAGCAAAAAAATGAGAAAAAAAATACAAAAAGAAAGAGAAAGAAAGTTTGAAGATAATCATTTCGCAACTACCGAAGGATCGATTATTCATTGATACGCAACAAAAATCAATGATGTAAAGTATTGTACAAAGTGGAAGATATAACCACTTGCCTTGTAGAGTATGTAAAATTTTGGGATGATTGGGAAGTTGACCATTACGGGAACAATTTGCACATTTAAAACGGGAATGTATTAAGTAGTCAAAACTCATGTATTTTTACTACAACACAATTATTGGTACATCCGAAGAATGAAGAATTATCGAAGGAATTATCCGGAGTTATTATGATCATGAAAATGGTGAAATTACACTGAGTTTCATAGTTAGTATATGAAAAAAAAACAAAAGGATTAGAAAAATCGCAACAAAAAAGAGGAGGAAAGTTTGGTGATAATCGTTTCGCAAAAGCTTAGACTGAAAGAATTATATGAAGGATCTATAAGTCAACGATGTAAAGTTTTGTATGAAGTCGTAGATATCGCCACTTGCCTTGTAAAAGTATGTAAAGTATGGGATGATTGGAAAGTTGACCGTTACAGGAATTCCCCTCAGGTTGTTTTTTTTGATCTATGATCAAGACGTGTGTAAATAGTTGTGTCTTTTTCATGGTAAGGGTCGGGAAAAAGTGTCTAGCAACTTGTATCTTGGACCTAGTCTATTTGTTTCATGATTTTTATTTAACAACAATTTATTTCCCTTTCCTAATCATTAACCATGGGTTTTACGCGAATGAGGATGTGTACGAGCATGCATGTCTATTCCGTCGTTACGGCCATGTATGCATGTCTCAACTGCCTTGTTGGTTTATTACTATTGGTGAAAGTTAGAAGATCCCTACCCTATATCATTCTTCATCCTAACCCTTGGTTAAACTCGAATGAGGATGTGATCGAACACACATGTCTATTCTGTCGTTACGGCCATGTATGTGTGCTTCAGCTGCCTTGTTGGTGTGGTACTTTTGGTGAAAGATTGTAGAATGATCAACCCTAAGCCTTATTATAAAAACCTATTTTACCTTTATAAACTTGTTACTCCTTAGCTCTAGTGGTGGAGATGTGTATCCTTGCCAAGCTTATGATAGAATACTCGTCACGACCAAGCAATTGAGCGAATTAGTTACATGTTACCACATAGATTAGTTGAGTGATTTGAGTGTTTTCATCTACCTATTTCGTGAGGTGTTTGATTGTGTACTTCTAATAGATCAAAAATGCTTAAACGGAAAAATCTTTAGGGATACATTTTTATAAACTTCTAAAGGCTACTTGAGGACAAGTAGGATTTAAGTGGGGAGATATTTGATGACATCAAATAACGTCACTTTTATAGCATCATTTATCCCATGTAAATTACCCATTTTGTATGATTATTGCATAAATTGGTACTTAATTGCTTAAAGTTGTTATTTGCAGTAATTATGGAGTAATTGGTGAAGTTATGCTAAAAGAGAAGCATTTTGGATCATAAACAAAGAGTTCGAGAAAGTCTACTGGTCTGACAGAAAATACGCCGTATTATTCTAGACCTATACGACGTATCCAAGACTTTGACGAATCAAAAGACCATTGCCTGACTTTGAAGAATACGCCGTATCCACATCAACGATACACTGTATATAATACTTTGGTCAACGATGAAGAAGGAACTAGTTTTACCTCAATACGCCGTATCCATCAAGAAGATACGGCGTATCCGTGCATGCACTTCACAGATAACCACGAAGGATGGAAGACCCAATACGCCGTATCCAGAAGCCTCTATACGCCGTATCTTAGGTTTATTATACACAGAGATTCTGGAAGATATCAAACATGGTCCTTGCTCCAAGAAATCCCCAATACGTCGTATCCCACATTGCCCGATACGGCGTATCGATCAATTTCCAGACTCTATAAATAGATGATCCTAAACTCAGTTTTAGATATCCAAGTGAATCCCTAAACCACCAAGTCGAGCAAGAGACGAATAAAGGAGCATAGAAGGTCAGAAAAGATCCTCAAGATCATAGGAAAACTCTTGTAATCTTCGCACAACCGAATATGCGTTCGATTGAGGTTTCTTTATTTTAATCGTTTATATATCAAACCGTGTGTATTTTTTACAATGACTATCGGCTGATACTTTTTGGTATCAGCCATGTTAATGAAGATCTAATGTTTGGTTTGTTTATCTCGATTTCTTAATTTATCGTTGATTGTTGATTATGTTTATCGTATGATACTCGTTTATGTGCTTTAATATGCGTTCAATCCGTATATAAGGATATCGCCTATAGCTTAACTAGATATCGGATAGTTATCATAAGTATGCGACCTATCATTTAACTGGGTCTAGTCCTACATATTTAATGCGCTGCAACTTTGGTGTTGTTTGGGCGTAGGCTAAGAGTCCGGGATAGCTCTCCATATTGCAATTTATATATCTAGAATCATAGGATCACAAATATTGATTTATCCTTGCCTTTAGTTTAGTGAGCTTAGTTGAACCATAAGGTGACCCTGGCATCAACGAGTACGTTTTTATTCAATTGGTAAGGACTCAGACAGTGGACTACTAGTATATAAAGAGCCGTTAAGCAGTAAGTGAGTAAAGTCTCCATGAGCTAGGGTTTAGTAAGAGCACCATTACTAATCTCCTAAGATAGATTATAATCAAAAAATGCTTGCTTTATGCGGATGCGTCTAATTGTGACAGAATTAGTGTGTCTAGGTCTTAGGAAGAAGTACCGCCTAAGTCTAAGAATGATATGCCCTTCGAGAAACTTCAATCAAAGCACTAATAAACAAACCAGCGTTTTATCGATTTATTCATGGATGATATATTTTTCCTTACATTAGTTCTTGACCTTTCTCTATTGTTTGGTTTTAGTTTTTTTTTTTTATTCCCCCCCCCCCTATTTCCCTTTTTTGGTGGTGTGTGATTTAATTGCTTTAACTTGTCATCAAAACCTTAATGTTAAATAACTAAACTCGTGCCAGACTCTCAGGCTGAAACCCCCTTTTGCATTAAGTTTGGGTTTAACTTAGATAACCAAAATACTGATAGATTAGATATTAACGCTCTCGCTCTTAGTGATCGACACCTAACTTACTACGAAACTACCACCGACCGGGTACACTGCCCATTAAAGTGTTGTTTTTAGGTATAGTCGGTATAAAATAAATAGTAAAACTTGATACATAAAATACCTACTTACAATGACACATCAATAAACTTTCAACATACTATCAAACAAAAGTATTCATTTGATCTTAATCCAGATTTACGTTGTTCCTAATCATGTAACGGGTTTTACTCCCTTATTGGTTAAACTAAGTAAAAGGCCACTTCATGTAAACGCATCATTTCCCTCAAGACCGGATCACAATAGATCATCTAGAACTCGAATTATACCAGATAGACAAAAAAAGCCCTCGGGCATAGGACACCTAGATTTCACAATGAAAACACACAACCTCCAACCTCCCTTTCATCATAACTACCAGCAGGAGGCTTCGGGTCGGTAATAACCAAATTTGCATGCCTCCATGGCATAGAGTCCGGAATAACCCTTCGATCAATATAAAAGAAACTAATTGTCCAATCCTTCATACAAGACCTATTGTCATCTATACATACCGGTGCCGACTGGTATGTGCTTAATTACACATACCTTTTTCCATTAAAAACGGACTTAAATGATCAAAAACGTACCAGAAATACATTGTATTTGTATGTTTTGCATTTGTGTTGTGCAGGAAACGGATATCCGACAAAAAGACGAAAAACAAAGCCAAAAATGACAAAACCGAGCACGGAATGGAAAAGTGTGAAAAGACAAAGTCAAATCGAAGCCAAAGTCAGTCAAAGTCAAAAAGTCAACAGGAAAGTCAACCCCGACAAAGCCCAAGTCAACCCCGACAAAGTCAAAGTCAAAGTCAAAAAGAAGTCAAAGCAATGAAAATACAACTTGAGGGATCAAAATTGCCAAATCCCTAAGTTGTATTACAAGGATAAAAGACTCAAGGGTAAAAAGTGCAATTTAAGTGAAATACAACTTTAGGGGGCATTCCTGCCAACCCCCTAAACTTGTATTATTCGACTATTTCTGCAATAGCACGAATAACCCCAGGGACTGTTTTTGCCAACCCGCATAAACTATATCACCACAAGGACCAAGATTGCAATACACCTTATAACTTTGGGGGACCAAAGTTGGCAACCACCCAAACCTTTACCCTGTCACCCTAAACCTGTTTATAACAGGTTTTCCCGCCAAAAATCACTCCCAAAACCCAAAGCCACTCACGGGTTAATCACCCCTCCTTTTACCCTTCACCCCAATTACCCTGGATAAACCCCACCCTCTACCTCCACTAAACCCATTGCCAAGTTGGCAATCCCACAACTACCAAGGACTAAACCCACGGCTGTGATGAAGTTTAAAGAATCACAATGGGCATTTTGATGGCTAGGATTGCATCTTTGAGTTCCACTCTCACCAAACTAGCACAAATATGCCTTTTTACCTCAGTAAAGAAGCACAACTCCAAGGATTGAAGTTTTTTGGTTTTCGGGTATAAATACCCCCAATGGATGCCATAAAAAGATATATTATTTTTTTAGCTTTTTATCTTTTAATTGTAATTTAAATTCAGTCTTTTAAATTTCAGCATTGTACTTCACTTTTTAAAAGTTTAATGAAAGTATTTGAAGTTCTTTAAAAATCTGTTTTTGGCACTCTTAAATCAGTTATTAAATTTTTTATGAAATCGATTTTTTTTAGCTACTAATCTCATTAAGCCACAAGATTAGAATAACCTAAGCTAATTAATAGCTTATTGGTTATTTCAAACCAAAGTCAAGAGTTTGACTTGAAAAGTCAAAATAAGCCAAGAAGAATTGGAGCACTGTGTATATTGGATGGCAGTGGTTTAGAGTCCCATGGGGGACTATAGGAATTGAAATTAAGCTTAGTGAAGCTTCCTCCCATCAGCCATAAGCTTGGAGCTTTGTAAGCTTATTTTCCCATTTTCTTTCTTTTGTTACTGTAGCATTAGCTTATTGTAGGGCTTATTATTGCTTAATTTCAATTAAATATACTAAAGAATGCCTATCTTGTTAGTTTTAGAATCCTAGTATGTTAATTCAAGTTTTAGAGTAAATTGGCAATTTATAGCTTAAATAGTGCTTATTTGATCTCAGCTTATTTCAAATGCTTATTAGGGTTCAATTTCTGCTTAGCTTAACTCATTTTACTTAGTTAACAATCTGTTTTTGGAAAGTGACCCTTAAAACCCTCTAGATCAGTTTTAAAAAAGAAGAAAGAAAATATAAAGAGGTGTTTGGCACAATGGCTAAAATGGGTCAAAATTGTCTTTGCAATGGGTTGAGTCACTGAGCCATATTTAATAAGCTCATTTAAGGTTATCTAAATCAGTTTAAAAGGGCTTCATTTGTTTAATTCCATTTTAAGAATCTCAAGTATCTATGGTTTAAATCTGTGATATCAATGAGTGCTAGATTTGCTTATTCTGATCTTTGGATTAAATTTGATCAAAGTTCACATTTTTATGTTCATTTTAAGTGCTAAAATGCATTAGGATTTAGTGTAACATTCCTGCATTTGCAGTTTGTGTTTAACACACTATGTCTAAACAGCCTAGTAGTTTTAAAGTACCATTTTTAAGCTCAAAATACATAACTATAGTTGTTTTTAGAATCTGAAATTTTGAAAACAAGCACATCACTAGCCCCATGTGTCTGTTTAATTTGGATTATGGATTGAGCTTATCTGAATGGTTAAATTTAAAGCTAAACATGTAGCTTTATCTTTCTGCATACTTTTTTGCCCTGGTGCAAGACCCTCTCCTTAAGCCCACTTTTTACCAGCTTATTGTGAATTAAGCCCAACCCTTCACATTTTTTAGAGAGTTAATAAGCTTATTGATAAGCCCTAAAAGCTACAGCCCCTCATTTCCACTTCAATTGGCTTACTTTGAGCCATCAAGAGGCTGTTTGGCCATTCTGGGGTGTATAATAAGCCAAAAGGCTTATCTGCTTATTTGGGCTTACTTGTTGGTTTTTTTTCTTTAGTGCTTATTAGGTGCATTTAAGTTCCCTTGTTTGCTTATTTGTCTATTTCATTTACTTATTTGTCCTTTTAGAAGCCAAGAAGAAAAATCCTTTTGCACTTAAAGTCTAAATAAGTTTTCTGTCATAGCTTTTTCTTGTAGTTTTTTTTAGCTTATTTTTTGTTAGCCTTAATTTATTGAGTCGAACAAGGAAGCTCGGTCACTCTATGATGGAGCTTCGGTCTCTAATTAGTTAACGTTGTAATAGGATATTATCGGGAATCAGGCTCGATAGTAAATCTAATATTGTATATGTTTCGGGTTTAATCCCAAGCAAAACCCGAGCCCGGGTCCTAGTTAAATATCTCACGCGTACCTTTAACGTGACGGGGTATATAAGCTTTTTCTTATTTAGAAAAAGCTAGTTGTTCATTTCTAAATTAATTCCATTTTCCATATTCTCTCATCTCTCTCTCTCTTCTTTCTCTCTCTAGAACAACTCCTCTCTTTCTCATTTCTAGTTCCGATTTCGTGTTTAAATATATGAAGTGAAGTGTTACGGGATCCTACAATTGGCATCAGAGCAAGGTGAAAACCGTGTCTGAATTGTTGGTTAAATAAGCTTAAATTCCGTGGCATATTTTGTGAAAAATACACACGGCTCAAAAAAAATTTTTGTGTCTGGAATGGTTTGTTAATCTTGAATCCCTCACTTGTTCTACACATCAAAAGGTAAGAGTGCTTCAAATTTCGTGTGTTAAACAAGCTCCTAGCTCGAATTATAAGCAAACAAAGTAAGGTGTTCTTCGTGGAGAGTTGCTTCATTTTTGACGATCCAAGAAGAAATACATGTTATAGGATGTTTAATCTTGGATTCTCCTAGTATTGCATGTAGGCTTTGAATCGTGGAATTAGAAAAGCTTATTTGTTGATTTTGGCAAATTAGACAGCAACAACCGAACAAGTGAAAAATATCAAGGACCGAACGAGCAACTTTTTGAGGTTAACCGATCGAGTAACATTCCAAAGATCACCGAACGAGTGCATTCTCTTTTGGACCGAACGAGCAAAATTTTTGAAGGACCGAACGAGTTCATTCACTTGAGAGCCGAACAAGTAAAAATCTCAAGGACCGAACGAGTAATTTTTTTACTTGGACCGAACGAGTTTTTGTTTAGCTTGAACCGAACTACATCACACACAAGAACAAAATTTTCGATTCTCTTCTAGCTTGAACGAGTTTCTTCACGTTTTAACAAATTTTTGGTTTTTTGGTTTCGAGTGACGTTAAACGATGGGACTTAAGACTTATATCATCGTGTTCGTGACATCATTTCGATCAACGTGGTATATTTGGTTTTTACCGACGATAAACGTACGACTCCGCAAGATCAAATTCATATTCGGTGAATTTTTTATAAATCTTCCAACAAAGACGAAAGTGATTTGGAGGGAAAATTTGTTATTAATTAACAAGTTTTGGCAATTGGCACATGCAGCCCCTCACATGTTACTACAATTGTACCATTTGTCCTTCCTTGAAAAGAAGTCCTACTAGTTGAAAATAACTTTTCACCGTTAGTCCCTATCGCTTGAAAACAGCCCGTTAGCCCTTTAAAGTGAATCGTCCGTGCACCGTTCATCGTTTTAGCTCACAAATCGTTTACAAAAGTTTAAGTTTTTCAACAACAACAACGATTTGAACAACAATAATTCTATTTTTACGGTTTTCTTGACATAGTAAAATCCCGCGAAATACTCTTGTATTTTCTCGGTTTAGTCAAGACTTGTAAAATCCCGTAAAATAGTTTTCCACAACAACAACAATCACATCCACTTAAGATCCAACAAAATCATTCACACTTCATCATTCATAACTATTCATTCATCATGTCTACTCCAGTTAACACATCCTCAACAGATAGCCAAATGCACAACAATATCATGGCAGCTGGTTCAAAAGATCGTCCACCGATGCTTGGTCTAGGAAGATATTCTCAGTGGCGTTCACGTTTTCTACGATACCTTACCACTAAATCGAATGGTGAATATCTGAGGAAGTGCATCTTTGAAGGTCCATATACGCCTACGAACGTACTCATTGCCGCAGTTGAAGCAGCAGAGAACATTCTACCAGTAGCTGCACATGAAGAAGTTGAGACAATACACAACATGACAACAGAGAACCAACTTTACTTTCAAGCTGAAAAGGAATCTATTTTCTTGATTTTGACTGGTATTGGAGATGAAATTTACTCAACTGTTGATGCATATCTTCGTGATTACACTAATAATAACTGCTCAAACAGTTCAAGGTAGACAATCATCACAGAACATGAACTCCATTGAGCAATGTATAATAGAAAGGCAAGTCATGGAGCACGAGCTTAAGATGACGTTGAAAAAGTTGAGTGAACGACAGTTTGCAGATTTCAACAGTGGCAAGGGTTTAAGAGGTTCAATAATCGGTTACAAGTTCAAGGAGATGAAACAAGCAGTGGGATTGTATCAGATGAAGAGATGAAAAGAACGGAATTATAAGCACATTTACGGTTTTCATGGCAAAGATTCAGGAAAGTCTCACCTGAAGAATCCAGGTTCTACTGATCAGCCATTGGTAACAAGGTTACATAACTCATGATGAAAGTAATGTGTATGACAATGTTGAGATAGACATTCTGAGCAACCTGGAATCCCTTAAACGGACTCATATGTTTTGAAGAAGGATTGATAGATATTGTCACTCCTGATTCATCTAATATATGTACTAATGATAATCAGGTTGATCAAATGTTGCAGAATGTGTTGATGAGCGTGCTGCGCTTGCTAATTTAATTGCTAACTTAACTCTTGATACGGAGGAAAAACAAAACGATTTTAAAGCAATTAAAGAAAGCAAACGCATCATTGACTCAAGAATTGGAAAAGTGCAAAACTAACCTTGATGAAACCAATAGTGCTCTAGGGGAGGCTATTAGTTGTCGGGATAGTTGTCTGATTGCACTTCAGAACAAACAGAATGAGTTTGAGAAGTACAAAGCCTTTAATGACCGGACGATTGATTATGAAATTCTTCAAACAAAGTTAAATGAAACTCTAGGACAGTTAGCTCTAAAAGACATTGAAATAAAAGAAGGTTTAAAAACAAAAGCCTATGAAATTTTAGTTCTTAATCAGAAACACGATGAGTTAGTCAAAAAGAGTCTTTTAACAAAGTCACAACTGGAAGGTTATCTCAAAGAGAACACAAAGGTCATTTCGGATTTAAAGGTTAAGGAAGATAAAGATATTGACAAGATGATTGAAATGGACAAACAATTAAAGTTTTTGAATGAAATTGTTTATACTCGTAATCAGTCAATTCAGACCATTCATATGTTAGCACCCAAATGCTCGACATATAATGGTAGACCAACCTTTGCTAATCCAAGGTACCTCAAGAAAGCTCAATCTGAGAAGCCCTGTTTGTATGAGATCCCATATGATACTTCTGATCCTGCAAACAGATTTGCCCCTGATAGGGAAGAGACCATGACTCTTGATAACGAGAGTAGATCAAAATTGAATAAAGATTATGTTAAACCATATGATTACACAAAACAAAATAGTCTTTATGAAATTTTCAAAGCACCCTCACTGGAGTATCTTTATCAGTTGGAACGCGGAAAGGAAGTAAGGAATACAATGTGGAGAAAACCGTTTGTTAGAACAAAACCAAACATTGCTAAAAACGTGGCCTTTCTACCCGTTTCGGAATCCATTAGTAAAAGTAGACAAGTTTTTAACGACATGACATTTAACATCAATCAATTTATAGAAATTGTTGATCAAACTTGGCGTAAACATACTAGTAGTTGTTTCCGCGTGCCAACTGCTCATGATATGGAACTTTTGATAAAAACCTTTCTAATGCCTCTTTCCATAAAATCACAAAATGATAGCTTTCGTTTTGAACATGAACTTAAAACGGAAATGCATGAAGATTTTGAGTACGTTAAATCCCTTGAAAAAGAGATTGACGAACTTGAATCTAAGAAGGCTGATTTTTCAAATATGTATGATCTACTTCTTGAAGAGTGTGTGTCTAAAGATGTTATATGTTCATATTTGCATTCTTTGTCTGAATTAAATGCTCATACTGAATTGCAATGCATGTATCTTCATAAAGTCAAAGAATGTGAATGTCTTGCACAAAAGCTGTCAAAACAAACTGAATCTGTTAATAACGAAGTTCATAATAAGCTTTTAAAAAGTTTTTCTAAACTTGAAAAACACTCGATTTCTCTTGAACTCTCTTTACAACATTGTAAAGAACAGATGAAAAACAACCCAGTTTGCAAAGAAAATGCTTCAAATGTATTTCGGAAAGAACGTGAACAATATCATGAAATACAAGATTTGAAAGCTCAAATGCAAGAGACAATGAACATGGTGATAATTGAGTTAAAGAAACTCATTCTTGTTAACAAGGAAAGTTGTGGAAAATTCAGTTTGATAAACCCATTGTTGTTCGACAACCAAATGCTCATCAGGATTCCAAAAATATCAGTTTTAGGAAAAACCGACTCCTTTTTTCAAATTCTCCTTATATGAGAATGTGTATCAAAACAACACAGTCGGTTAATAAAACTAATGTGTCGTGGTTTGGGTTTATTTAAACCAGTCACTCTAACAGAATTTTGCCCAGAATAGAAACCAGAAACCAAGCGGTTCGAAACACAAATGTGCTTAAACCAGGAATGTTTAGAATTGCCTCCACCACAACACAAACTAGAACACCACAGTTGCCTCATGCTTCTAGGAATACTAATCCTCACATGTCTAAATCTTCAGGAGTAATTCACACTACTAGTGTTAGCAGACCACAGCTTAAGTGCTATCAAGTTAAAGATAAGGTCGTGCCAAACAATAGTCAAGTGAAGTTTCAAAAGAAGGAAGTAGAAGACCATCATAGGATTTCTAGTATTTCTAAGAAAACAAAGTCTGTAACTGCGTGTAATGACAGTTCAAACTCCAGAACTTCGAATGAAAATGCTGTTTGTGCTGAATGTGGAACATGTGTGTTTAATTCTAATCATGATGCTTGTGTTTCTCGATACTTGAAAGACGTGAATGCTAGAACTAAGAAGCCTAATGTAGTGCCTATTAGTGCTAGTAAACCCAAGAGAAAAGCGAACAAATCTGTTGCAACACCCCATAAGAAAACAGTTGCATCAGATACCACTATTCAGAAATCCAAGAGTTACTATAAGGAGTTGTATGAGAATACAAATCAGGAATGGAAATGGTGGATAGCTAAGAGATGTCCATCAGGTTATACATGGACACAAAAGCCACTTAGGACCAAAAAGATATGGATGCCTAAGATTAGGAAAGATGATGAATCAACAAGTATTAGTCCCACTATAGACATTGTCTCTAGGATAACTAATGTCTTGAAGATATCAAATTCCTTAGGATCCAATTTGTCCAATGTTCCATCGTCCTCTAATTCTCTTGCAGATTGTACAACTCATCCTATTCATTGTTGACTCTGGATGCACAAAGCACATGACGGGCAATCTCAAGCTTTTGTGTAATTTTGTGGAGAAATTTCTGGGTACTGTTCGTTTTGGAAATGATCAGTTTGCTCCAATTCTTGGTTATGGAGATCTGATTCAAGGGAATGTCACGATCAAACGGGTTTATTACGTCGAAGGCCTCAATCACAATCTTTTCTCGGTTGGTCAATTCTGTGATGCTGATTTGGAGGTTGCTTTCAGGAAATCTACTTGTTTTGTGAGAGATCTTCAGGGAAATAATTTACTAACTGGTAGTCGTGGATCTGATCTCTACACAATATCTCTTCAAGAAACAACTTCATCAACTCCAATCTGTTTCATGGCTAAAGCTTCACCAACTCAAGCATGGTTATGGCATCGAAGGCTTTCTCATCTTAACTTCGATTACATCACCTTACTCTCAAAGAAAGATGTTGTGACAGGCTTACCTAAGTTGAAATATGTCAAGGATCAACTTTGTTCGTCTTGTGAAATGAGTAAAGCAAAAAAGAAGTTCATTCAAGACAAAAGCAGTTCCTAGTTCCAAAGGAAGGCTAAATTTGCTTCACATGGACTTGTGTGGTCCAATGCGTGTTGCAAGCATAAATGGGAAGAAGTATATTCTGGTGATTGTTGATGACTATTCAAGATACACTTGGACTCTTTTTCTACGATCCAAGGATGAAACACCAGAAGTTCTCAAAGACTTTCTCACGATGATTCAACGCAATCTTCAAGCTCAAGTTATTACTGTTCGTACTGACAGAGGCACGGAATTCTTAAACAAGACACTCCATGCTTATTTCAAAGAAGAAGGCATTGAACATCAAACTTCCACTCCTCGAACACCTGAACAGAACGGCGTTGTCGAAAGACGGAACCGTACTCTTGTTGAGGCTGCTCGAACGATGCTTTCAGCTTCTAAGCTTCCATTATCATTCTGGGCTGAAGCAGTTGTTGCAAGCATGCTAATACTAAAACTGATTCAATCATCACGATCAACTCAGGAAAGAAAAGACGGCATTATAACATCATAAATGATAGGAAAACCTTCAATAAAACATCTTCACAACTCTTTGGTTGCATTTGTTACATAATAGAGATGGGGAAAATCTGGATTTTTTTATTTTTTTTTTTTTTTTTAAGGGATGAAAGAAAAAGGGGATCCATGTGTCATGGTGGGATATTCTACTCAGCCTCGAAGGGATATCGTGTTTACAACTAAGAGAACACGTTACTAGTTGAGTCATTAATATCAAGTTGATGAATCAAAGAGATGATGTACTGATCACAACAGTTCAGACCTTGCACCACAACGACAAATGAGATCGTCTATGAATAAGTCTCTTCAGGCTCGTTCCTTAAGGACAAAAGGCATTAGATTATGACAACTCTGACCCCGTGCTCCTAAGACAAAATATTGTTCCTATAGTAGAGAAAACAGATTCGTCACAACAAGGGTTGGAATTTCTCTTTAGTCCTTTACTTGAAGAATATTACAATCCAACACATGGTCATACTAAGGACAACAAAAATGATCAAGCATCCGAATTGCATAGTTTCAAGAATATGAAGTTCGCTCTCAATCCTTTTTGTACACGGGCTACAAGAAATGGTGAGTCTTCCTCAACGCAACATTTATAATTAGATGAGCATTCATTTCAAACCACAAAGTCATGATTTCGATGGACAGAGATCATCCATTCGATACAGTTCGTAGAAATCCAACCATGCCAGTTCAAACAAGACGACAGCTTGCCACAGATCCTAAAATGTGTATGTTCGTGCTCACGGTGAGTATTGTTGAATCAAAGAACATTAAGGAGGCAATGGCTGATTCGGCATGGATCGAAGCAATGCAGGATGAACTTCATCAGTTCAACAGACTAAAAGTCTGAGAACTAGTCGACAAACCATTTGGCAAGATGATTATAAAGCTAAAGTGGTTATGGAAGAACAAAAAGGATGAAGATCAGACTGTAATTCGCAACAAAGCATGACTTGTAGCTAAATATTATGCTCAGGAAGAGGGTATTGATTTTGAAGAATCATTTGCTCCAGTTGCTCGCTTGGAAGCAGTTCAGATTTTCGTTGCCTACGCAGCACACAAGTCTTTTCCAATCTATCAGATGGACGTGAAAACGGCATTTCTTAATGGTCCACTGAAGGAGGAGGTTTATGTTGCTCAGCCAGAAGTGTTCGTTGATCCAGATCATCCAGAACAGGTCTACCTTCTGAGGAAAGCTTTGTATGGATTAAAGCAAGCTCCAAGAGCCTGGTATGACGAACTATCAAACTTCCTGATGTCCAAAGGCTTTACTAAAGGTACAATTGACCCAACTTTATTTAAGATAAAATACGAGGAGGATATTCTACT
>BQNB010055204.1:0-39212 GCA_026074375.1 Tanacetum coccineum
ACACAATGTAGCCTTTCTGTCCTCAAGCAGCACTAACAGTGAAACTAGAGCAGTTAATACTGCTCAGGGTGTTAATACTGCAAGCACTCAGGATGCTGCTGATAGCTCAAAATCTGCTGAAAATTTAAGTAATGCAATGATTTATTTCTTCTTTGATAGCTAACCAAGTACTCCACAGCTTGATAATGAAGATCTACAACAAATCCATCCTAATGATCTAGAAGAGATAGACTTGAGGTGGAACATTGTTATGCTAACTATGAGGGCTAGAAGATTCCTGAAGAATACTGGAAGGAAGCTGGAAATGGACAACAAAGAAAGAATTAGGTTTGACAAGTCCAAGGTGGAGTGTTTCAACTGCCACAAGAGAGGACACTTTGCAAGGGAGTGCGGGACACCCAGGAATCAAGACAACAAGAACAAGGAGCCTACCAGAAGGACTGTGCCAGTTGAGGAAACTACTTTAGATGCCCTAGTATCTTAGTGTGATGGCTTTGGCTATGATTGGAGTGACCAAGCAAAAGAAGGTCTAACCAATTTCGGTCTCATGACTTATTCTTCAACAAGTTCTAGTTCTTCTACAAACTCTAAGGTATCTAATGACTCAAATTGTTGTTCATCTTGTTTAGAATGTGTAAAAGATCTAAAAGAACAAAATGAATAATTAGTTAAAGACTTAAGAACAGCTAGGATAAGTGTTGTCTCTTATAAAACTGGTTTAGAATCTATAGAAGCTAGACTGGTAGTCTTTAAGAAAAATGAGTCTGTGTATGTGGAAGATATAAAACTCTTAAAACGTGAAATCTATTTAAGAGATTTAGATATTACAGAGATTAAAAGGAAGTTGGAGTTGGTTACAAAAGAAAAAGATGATTAGAGTTGGCTACTAAACTGAAAAAGATGAACGGTTCAACTTACAGTACAAAAACTTGCATTCATCCAAGCCTAAGTAAATTCTTCTAGTCAGGTTGATAAGTGTTCAACACAGTGATTTGGTGTATATCTGCGTTGCCCACATCTATCCTGGGAATTACTATCACCACCTAAATCTGATTTAGTTTATCCATCTAGATGATTTTTGTTGATTGTGAATGAGTCACTGTTAGTGAGTTCTCTAGCAAAAGCCTACATGTCGAGACTAATGAACTGAGAGCTCTGCTAGATCTAGACAAATGGAGCCCCACTATAGAGGATTGGGTCTCTGATCCGCATGAAAAAATGTCCTAGGTTTAAAAAGATGAGTCTAGTTGATATTCTGACACTAGTTTTTGCTACGTCAACTTTGTTAAGTCTAGTGAGCAAGTAAAATCTCCTAAGAAAACATCAGTTGTTAAAAATAGGCAAAACACACCTAGTCCTAGAGGGAACAAGAGGAACTGTGTCACACCCCCAAACGGGGCCTGGACGGAATACGTGTCCGAGGGGGTGACATCACAATATACATCACACAAAGTACAAAGAACGACCACTAATGGACGTTTTGAAAATCATAACTCGTTGTATTTATTAAAATGGATAAGTCTTACAAGATTTGAAATGAAATTTAAAACGTTGCGGAAGCATAATTAAGTTTTCAAAAGACAACGAGTATGAATGATAATAAAGTCTTGAAAGATGATATCATATTGCACGTAGACTCCACATAGCACATCAGAGAAGTCCAAAGCTAAGTACCTGAAAAACATGCTTAAAACGTCAACATAAAGTTGGTGAATTCATAGGTTTATTTCAAATGTAATTAGTGTGGACCACAAGTTTATCAACATGTATGCGACAGTTATAACAGATACAACTTCACATAAAAAGGTATTTACGTTGCACTAAGCTCATGACACCGAAGCTAATACTGAAAGATAGCATGTACAGTGCTATAAAAGGCTTGCCCTACAGGTGTCCGACCAAAGACCACCTAACTAGTTTCGACATGACATATATCCGTTAGTCCTTGGAAATCTCAAACTAGTAAGTGCTTCTTACCCGGATAGGGATAATTAGTCCCAATAGATCTATTTATTCACTCGCGCTCCCTTAACCGGTCCTCCGGTCAAGAAATTAACAGTTCATGATAATTCGGGCAATAGTGGTCTAAACGCTACTTAGGCAACACGTAAACGGGGAATTTCTCACGTATAGTACTTGTGTCCAGTTTTAAAAACAAGCAATGTTTCTCACCCCAAGTTATAAAACAATTATTCAAAACGAGTTAAAGAGTGGGGCTATGAACTCACCTCGAGTTGGTGAAATGAAAGAGTAAACGTCTAAAAATATGATTACACGGAAACGAACGACGATGCACGGATGCGACCTAAGAGGATATAGGTTTCATCTTAGAATCAGAATGATGGAAAAATGCGGATGATGCATCAAAGTTTACTTAAAAATACTTTGTTAATAAAACGTTAGTGATCATAATGTGGTTGTTAGTATCCAGTAATATTAAATATATAAAACTATATATTTATATTTACGTAATATATATACATATTTATTGTATTGTTCTTTAGCCAATAAACCCAAATATTGATTTAAAACCTTTTGATAATGATGCTTTATTATATCCATTTCCAAACAGGTCACCCATGCTAGTGCTTCCCTCACACGAGCACGCTTAACTGTCGGTTTTTAAATTAAATGCGTAAGTAGAAAACGTAAATAAGTATTTTAATTTATTTATATAAGTTAAGTATGTATATTATTTATCATTTATAAATAATATGTTTTTCGGAAAAGTTTTATAAAATATATTTTCACAATTTTCTAAGTATATAATTTTTACAAAATTTCGGCATGACCCGTTCGTGTTTACACGTTTTCCAAAGTCGTAGACTTTAATAAAAATCACTTTCAATTTACATTTCCCAAGTTCGATCAATCAAAATCCTTTACAACTAACCCTATACGCAAAAAGGTATTAAATAAGTTCTCGGTTCATCAATAAGCTACAATAAGCTCTTGATAAGCCCAAGTAAATTAAGCCGAACCACATAAGCTCAAGAATAAGCTCGTGGTGTCGGGCTTTGGATGTGGGACGCGGCTAAAAGCCCAAGCAAACCATATTCGGGCTTATTTATTAAGCCGAATAAGTTCGCCATTTGTCCTTTCAAAATAAGCTAGAAAATAAGCTAATATATATAAGCCGAAACAAAATAAGCTAAACAAACACTTCTCCTTTCTTTTCTAGTTGGGCCGAACCAAACATAAGCCCATTAAGCTCAATAAAATCAAAATAAGCTTTTCCATAAGCTTATTATATAAGCCGAATACAAATAAGCTATAAAGTATCATTTTTATTATACAAAAATAACCACGATCACAAAACTATACTTTCCTTATATTTCTTTCATTATTTTCGAACCATATGCATAACCTTTTAAGGTTTATGTAGTTTTAAAATCTTTGTTTTTACAAAATAAGTTGTACAACTAGTATGTATGCATCAAGATGTTTATGAAAGTACAAGTTATTAAAAGATTTGAAGACTTACAAAGTTTGAAGGTTTTTAGAAGGATGAACAAGACTAAAACAACCCAAATGTTGTTTAACAAATACCCGAATGATACAAATGATCAAACCTTCAACAAATCTTTAAGAGTTCTTGATCAAAGATGAAAATTTTATGGATTTATATATGTGTGTGTGTGTGTTTCGTGGGTTTAGGAGAACAAGAGAGCAAAAGAAAAACTCAAATGTTAAGTGTGTGAGATATGAATGAGAAAATAAGATGTAAGATGGTATATATGCACAATTGCTTCACACACTAAGAGTGTGTATGTGTGTGTGTTTCATGGAGTAGGACAAAGGGGTGAGGAACACAAAGTTATTAGGATATATTTTCACAACCTATCAGTTTGGATTTGATTAGGTAGTAAACACCTCTCACAACCGGACTCACATACCTCAAAAACGCCTTCCAATTATAACACAAAGCCATGGAGCAGTACCACAGTAAACCAACTCAATAGAACCCAAAGCCATAAGAGCAGTAATCACATCACAATCAATAACCATATAACCATAATCACATCAACTAAACAATTTAAACTCATACATCCATTTTCACAACCCCAAGAAAACATAAGAATAAGGGGGCGGATGAACTCACACCGGATGCTAAAGCAATTCCCAAAATCCTCGGCACACAAAGCTAAACAAACAATATAACATTGTGATTTCATCTACTAATCCAAAATCCTTAAGCACCGTAACAATCATATGATGGATTTCTAAGGTGTTTATTTACCCTCATTGGGGCACCCCCCGACACCATGCCCAATATTTACCAAATTCACGTTTTCACACGTTTTCCAAGTGTTTAACAATTTACCCAAAAACACATAATTTTAGTGTCACTTTACTATTTTCTAAACCACACCTACTGACCTTTATAAATTTTACCAAAAATCACAGGTTCAATATCATGAGTTTATTATCTCCATGATTTTTCCACTAATTTATTTCCCCTCTTAAGTGCCCCAAATAAAATCAAACTTTTAACTACTCAGTTTCGGATCTGAACAAACACTAAAAAGTTTGGACCTAAAAACCATACTTAGACTCCAAATCAGAAGCTCTCCTTTGAGGTATTGTAATAGACACATAGAACTAAACTCTTGTAGGTTGGCTAATCCTAATTCGAATTTTAAGTGGGGTTTTACACCTTGAAATCTGACCTAAATCTGACCCGAATTAACTGCTTCTGGACAACGCTTTCTTGTAACCAAGACATTTGAAATGACTTCTCGTCCTTAAAAACTTTCAAGGCCGGATGTTTGGAAACTAGACTCTCTAGCTACTCATAGAGCACCGAATTACATCATTCATCTTCTAAATACTATATAATCACGAAAACAACACAGCCCTAAATTCTGCTCAAACCAAAATCAAGTTCTAACGCATTCTAAACCTAAAACCGAATACATCATCATGCTTATAATTCATCCTAATCATTATTAACTTAAGTTAAATTATATAATTTCTCTAGATTTTATAAGCCCTAAATATCCTGTTAATAATTGTTACTTATTGTAAAGAATACATAACTACTTAAATAACTCACAAAAACAACTTTATCATTATCAATACCATACCTAAATACTACACTCCTTAACCTCTTTCCTCTCTCACATATCAAATCTCTCTCTCTTCTCAACATCTACACTTCTCTCGAATCAAACCTAATTGAAAATCAGCTAACAATCAACTCACAAGTAACTCTCTCCTAATACAGTCTCTCACTCATCTCATCTCTTTCATCTTCTCTTCCTTACTCTCACTACTTATGTCTTTACACATTCTCTATAGGATAGCGTCTCTCGATCGTTTCAAAATCCCTTTTACCTATCAAGAGTGATACGACTTGTGGAAGTTATACACTAAAAATTGTTGATCGCTAAGTGAGTCCTTAATGAGAAGAACTCCTAGTCTTTCTGAATCCGACTCACTTCTCCGCGTTGTGCAAGATGTCTGAGAAGGACCAACGACGTGCACGATGGTCCACAGTTATCACTCAGCGACTAGTGATACATGAGTCTGCAGTGTCTGTGACTACTCCACAACAGCTACTAAACTCCACTTCTGCAATACATATGCTTAGACTGTCTACACAGCGCGTTTAGTAGATACTTCACAATCTAGTGCGAGATTCACAAGACGGATTATTCACTAGAGCTATATCTTCCGTCAATATCATATCCGCATAGTTACTTCTTCTCTCTACTACACGTCTGTCAACAATACTCTGTGAATAGCGTGGACGAATTTTTATGACTCCTAATGGTACTATTGGAGCGCGAGACTGGGCGCGGTGGGTTTTGGAGATGTGTGGAGATACATGAGCTAGATAGATAGAAAACTTCACACACAGCTATTTGAATAACATAGCGAGTAGCGAGAGAGCGGGTTGTGTGGATCCCAGGGATTTTTTTTTTTGTGGTTATGGAGTTGGGATTGTTTAAGATTGTCAATTTTTTGTTTTTGATAAGATTTGTTTACAGTGTGGAGTTTATAAGTGTTTGGATTTTATTTAAGTGGTTTTTAATATTTAATGTAGTTTGTGGGAAAGTTATCTTTAAACTTAAATTTGGATTAATATTATTAAGTTAAAATTTAAATAAAGTTATTATTATAGATTAATAATTTTTTAAATTTGTGAAGTTGAATGGAAGATATTAAATATAATGGTTGTGTGGTGAAGGCGGGGAGGGACGATAGGGAGGAGATTTAAATAGATTTTTGGTTGAGAGCGCGCGAGAGGACTTACCAAGAATAACAACTCGAGAGTTTGTTATATTAAACCACACACACATAACAAGCAAATAAATGAAAAGGATAGTGAAATATGTATTGATATTGTTGATATTAAGGATGCAGCGTTTAATATAACTATGGCGACCTAACTCTCAGACTCAGAACACAGTGCGCGAGAGTATATAGATAGCTTCTTACTTGACACACACACAGACTTACCTAACAGAGAGATAGAGAGAGAAAATTTAGATATTAATCGATCTGACACAGTCAAACTTTTAATGGTTATCTGAGCTCTCTCTACTCATCATCTCACATAATAGGACGATCGCGCTTGGATATCTCTGCATTCAGTACTCTGAGTAGCATACAATGATATATAATTATATATCCGCGCTAATTTAAAAGAGTAAATTATTTATCTCCTCGTATTGTTAGTGAATGGATTATATAAGAATTATTTTTAGGTTTTAGGTTAGATGTTGTAGGGGAGATAGAAATTGTTAGAGTGATTAAGGGGTCGGAATTGGTTAGATTTGGGTGAGGTAGTGATGATTTGGAATGTTTTTATATGGGGATGTGATAGTGGGTCATATTATTAAGTTTTGAGGTAGTTGTTGTGGATGTATATATATTTTGATTTGTATTAAAATTTATAGTATTTATTTTGTGTATTTGGATTTGGGTAATGAAAAATTAATCAATATGATTGATTTAAAGTTTAGATAAGGGGAAGTTAATTTAAATTGTTATAGTAGGAGAGTTTATGGGACAAATTTACAGTTTATTTATAATATAGAAAGAAATACGCCCTTCCAAGGGACACCTTCAATAGTAATAAACTACCATCACCCACCTCCAAACTATAACGTTTAACGTCTCTTATCCGCAAAGCTCTTTAGATGATCTCTTGCCGAGTTTGAGCTTTTCTTTTAATCAATACTACCTTATCTTGTCGTTTCTTGTACTAACTCAGGTCCAATTAAACTACTCTCTCCAATCTCTGCCCATAGAACAGGCGACCGACATTTCCTTCCATACAAAGCTTCAAACGGAGGACACCGAATGCTCAAATGATAACTACCACCAAAATCGATAACACAAGCCCTTATTATATCTTCCAAAGTCTGAATCATACGTTCACTTTGTCTATCCGTTTGAGGATGCTAAGCAGTACTCAAATCCAAATTGTGTCTCTAACACTTTCTGCAGCGTCTGCCAAAACCACGAGGTAAATCATCCATCTTAATCTGAGTCGTTCGTCATCAGAATTCCATTCCTTGCTATTATCTCATCAATATAAATCCTTGCCAACTTTACATCTTGAAATCTTCTTGTATAGCTAGAAAATGAGCTAACTTGGTCAGTCTATCGACCATCACCCAAAATCACATCATACTCACTACTTTGACTTTGGAAATTTAGTGATAAAATCCATGGTAATTCTATCTCATTTTCACTCAAGTATCTCAGGCCGTTGCAGCAAGCCAAAAGTCTTTGACATTGCAGCCTTCACCTCTTAAACAAGTCCAAAATTTGCTAACATAGATAGCTATATCCTTCCCTATTCATAGCCACCAATACATGTCTCCAAGGTTATAGTACTTCTTATCCGCTCCCGGATGTACCAAGTACCTTGATGCATGGGCCTCATCCATTTTACTTCATACCAATGGAACCTAAATACGATCCATAAAATACAAGCTCTCATCTTCTTTCCTTTCCATCTGTTGATCTAAACCATGTAGTCCTTCTGCGAATACGTTCTCTTGCTTGAACGCCTCACTTTGGGCTGCCAGTATCATTCCTCTTACTCAATACTGAATGGTCATAGCCATCGCTCGAACACGTCTAGGTTTCACTCGTTCCTTCCTACTTAACGCATCAGTCACCATATTTGCCTTACCTGGATTGTAGCGAATTTCATACTCATACTTACTTTACAATTTAATCCATAAAGTACTAACCATCATATGCCCTCTTTCCATTTGTTGGTCCATGTCACGCAGCATTTCTGCTGGTGCGTTCTCTACCTTGGGCGTCTCACTTGAAGTAGCCAATATCTTGTCCTTAACAACTGACTGGATAGTCATGGACATTGCTCTTACTCGTCTTAGTTTCACTCTCCCTTTCTACCCAACGCATCAACTACTACATTCGATTTATTAAAGCATCACACAAATCATTCTTCAAAGTCTGGAAAGCCTCTTCTCATTCTGCGCCCCACCCATACATCTGATTCCTCTCAGTTAGGGAAGTAAGGGGTTTAACAATCTTAGAAAAGTTTGCGATGAAACGTAGGTAGGTAACCTGCCAATCCTAAGAATAATCATATCTCGGATGGTGTCTTAGGTACTTTATAATTCTTCACTGCCTCACTCTTATTTAGGTCCATGTGAATACGCTATGGTCGACCACGTGACCAAGAAACTACACTTCTTCCAACCAAAACTCACACTTAGAAAACTTAGCATACAACTTCTCCTTCCTTAGTAATTCCAACACTAACTTCAAATGAACTTCATGTTCCTCCTTCGACTTTGAGTAGGCTAGAATGTCATCAATGAATACGATGACAAACCTACCTAAGTACGGTTTGCAGACCCGATTCATTAAGTCCCTAAAAACCACTGGTGCATTGGTTAACCCAAAAGGCATAACCGTAGACTCAAAATGTCCGTATCTCGTTCGAAATGCGGTCTTTGGAATGGTATCCTCATGCACTCGTAGCTGATGATAAACTGACCAAAGATCTATCTTAGAGAAATGACACGCTCCTTATAACTGATCAAATAAGTCATCAATCCTAGGGAGTGGATAACGGTTTTTAACAGTTAATTTGTTCAACTCCCTATAATCAATACACATGCGAAAAGAACCATCCTTCTTCTTAACAAATAACACCGGCGCTCCCCACGGAAAATGACTAGGTCATATGAAACCCTTGTCTTCCAACTCTTGAAGTTGTCCAGACAATTCTTGCATTTCCGAGGGTGCCAAACAATATGGAAACTTCGCGACCGGCGCCACTCCAGGAACTAAGTCTATACGGAACTCAATTTGTCGCTGCGGTGGTCATTGACAAGTCTTCCGGAAACACATCAGTAAAACCTCGTACCATGGGTATATCACTTATCCTAGGTTCATCTATCTTAACGTTCATTAGGGCTTTGGCGTCTCCTAAAGTACGTTCCCTATGAACCCGAAGTATCTCATCACCTTCCAACGGTATCCTAACCACCTTCTCATGACATACTATCACAAACTTCTTCTTGGACAACCAGTCCATTCCCACAATCACATCAAAGCTTCCACGACTCAACGGTATCAATGAACTCTAAAGGTTATGAACAATCGAATAGGATAACAAACGAATATTGAGTCAAAGGCTAGAATGCATATAGGAGATTCCACATATGCAAATAGACGTGGATCAAATGACATAAGAATCCTTTGAAAGAAAGAATACGTATGTGCACCGAGTGAAAGCGCAACCAAAAGAAAAATCAACAGGCGTACCACGACAAATGAACACACAAAAAAATATCAATACGAAGGACGGAAATTCTTATACCAATTATCGACTTTAATCGAAACGTTAAAATAAATAATGTTTTTATAAAATCAATTTAAATTAAGAAAGCCACTTTGAGTATAAAAATCATTTTAAATAATAATGAAATTGTCTTAAATGTAATCTTTGAAAAATTCCTTCTGGTTGTCATAAAAACGTCGCCAACGGGTTACAAAAACCAAGGGATATACAAAGAGGGGAGTAATGATCCACACTAATATGTTAGGAACAATTAGTGCTTAAAAGAAACCTTTGATACTCATATGAGTAATCAATGCAATGAAAGAACTAACAAAACACGGCCATATCCGAAAAAGCAGATTCCGAACAACCAGTATACCATTGGGACAGTCGAATAGGAAAATTAGGTATCCTTACTAACAAAGTACGATGAAGGGATGCTAAACTTAGAACAAACAACCGAGCAAACTAACAACCTCTATAATAGCAATACTAGGTATCCGCAAATACTAGATAGAAGGGAAACTTACTATCTATGCAACTCAATTTAACATATCATCCAATTAGGGTAAGAGAATAATTCTTACCCATACCATCATCCTTATCATGAATACACATATCAATAAAAAAAACCTATTACACTACCACCTTACATTTAAACACAAATAAATGAAATCATGATCACAAGTCTACGTGTGTGATATGTTGGCCACCATAATTATAAGTGCCTCCTTTCACACGTGTACTTACTTCTAAGATTACCCATTTTAATCATAATTCACATATAAGCACATATACCAAATTGCACATCTTAAAATACTCTAATATAACACACAAAGGATGCTCCATCAAAGAAATACCTACTTATATAAAGATAAATCAAACGACATCAAGTGAACGAAAGTGACTTGCAATAATTCCTTAAATACGAAATATTTAAAGAAAATAATCAATAACAACATGAGAGGTAAAGACGGGATAATTATGGGTTGGGCCTCGTTGGGTTGACTTTTGCCTTCAACCAAGAATCACCCGACTCCGCAGGTCCAGCTCTACTACGCGCATCCGACCAACGATCAACTATCCTATCTCCTTCGGTTCCAAAAGAGGCTCCTCTTATGGATCCTTATAACGCTTAAGTCCAGTTGGGAAAACAGTTCCCCAACGAGACTCCTTATGGATGAGGGGAAAACATAGCTAAAATACTAAGAAAGTAATACATATCATATCAGATAATGGAAAACAAAATAACTAAATGAAACTTACAAATAGGAAAATTAAGCTATGAATATAGCGGGGAAGAAGAAGTTATAGCATTAACATTAAGCCATAAATGCATCTACATAAAGGACCCCTAGGTTATAGTCTAGGCTCGACCACCTACTTCTCTATAACTAAAGGCTCTGAAACCAATCTGTCACACCCCACCAAGGCGGAAACACGAGGCGTAACTCATTAGGAAAAAAATTATCGCAACTTATGGTGTTCTATAGAGAAATCTAAATGAAGGAAATAATCAAATGGACACTATGTGTCATGACAATACCCAACACAAGATAAAGGAGTCTTGCATTACTAAAGTAATGTCGTACACGAAACAACATAATCCAAATACTAACAATCTCCAACAAACAAGTATCAAGCAAAAAATGTCATAAATGAAAGACTGAAAAGACCAACTCCCAAGCAATTCCTGGGTCTCTCTAGGCCACTTCTTCCTATACTTCCTTCTTATCATCACGATACTTCACCTGAAAATCGGATGCTTAAACGTCAACATAAGTTGGTGAGGAGTTCATAGGTTTTAGACTCGATATATAATCCAATTAAATTTTACCAATGATAACTGAAAACAAGCATGGACAATAAATGAACTACCATATAAGCTATCATGAAAACCAAATCAAATCCAATCCAAACCAAAAGACCATTCACACGATTACGAGACGGTCTCTATCGCAGACTACTCAATTGATCATAAGCATGATGCATACCACAAATCCCACTCCAATTGTCATAAGCCATGGAGCATACACAAAACCTACTCAATTGATCACTAAGCATGGAGCATACACAAACCTACTCTAATTGATCATAAGCCATGGAGCGTATCAAATCACAAAACATGTAGACATAACATATTAATAGCACATAAGTATATGCAACTTTGATAACACCATTAATCTCAGTAATCAAAACATTTCCAAATACTTTGCATCATTTCCACCCTAATAAATCATAAAAAAAGTGGCTATGAAATCAACTGATGCAAAGTCGTTCCAAAACAATTCAACACAAGCTACACAATACAAACACGAACGTGTTACACGCGAATAAGCTAAAAGCTCAAGTCCATGTAACAATCATATGATGGATGTCTATGGTGTTTAATTATCCCCATGGGTCACCCCGACACCATGTCCAACTTTAACTACTTCATTAACACTTTACACTAGCTACTTATAATTAAATTAGAATTACAGAATTTTAGTGTCTCTTTACGTGGTCAAAACCCTTACTTAATTACCTTAATAATTTATATAAAAAATCACCCACGTTCATTAATGAGTATATTAACTACCTTGTGATTCTTAAGTATTCATTACATGTGAAACTACCTCAAATAAAATCAAACTTCAAAGCTGTCCTAATTTGGATCTGATTTCACACTAAAATATATCCCTATAACTACCATACTTAGACATGCTTTCAGAGGCTAATTTTTACAGGATTATCCATAGACATATGGAACTTAACTACTGTATAAGGGCTAAGCTAAATTCTTTTTTTATGTATAGGTTTTACCCTCACAAACATGACCTAAATCTGACCCGTATTTACTAATCTGACAACTTTTAGTGTAACCAACATTTGAATGACTTCCCAACCTTAAAAACTTTCGAGGCTGGATTTTCTAGAAATTAGACTCTTTTGGCTTATTCATAGATTCAAGAAACATATCAATACTCATTTTTATCATCAAGATATCATTCGTTGAACACGACCCAAAAATCTGCCATAACCTAAATCATGAATTAACACGAATCTAACCCTAACGTTTACATCATTATGATCCTAATTAAGCCACAAACATCCCCACATGCTCTATTTATAATTAATTTCATAATTTTATAAACCCTGGTGATCCATCAAATCATTGTTACATTAAATAAGAAATCAAACTAGGTTAGATCATTACCTTTACTTGATCTTAAACACAATCTTCTTGTAAACCTTGCTCAAAATTTTTGACTCCCTGATTCTTAGGGGGGAAGAATTTCGGCTCAAAGGGATGAAAGAGGAGGCAATGATGGACTAAAATTGTATTTATGGTTTCTATACCTAGGGATAATGATTTACAAAGTCTTGATCTAACTCAAAGTGTGATAATAAAAAAACATATTTTTTTCTTTTCTTTTTAATCAAATCCGCCCCCCCTTAATAAATATATATTATTATTTTTTTTTATTAATTTATTAATTAACTGATTTACCTCATCACTTTAAGTTTTTATAAAAACCTAAGCTAATTTGATTAAACCTTTTTACTTAAACGCTACTTACTAAACTTTCTAAATATAACTTTCATTTCACCAAACCACTTTCTATTTTTAGAAAGTTTGCTACAAACTTCTATATTTTACTCACATGCTTCCTTTCCAATAACTTATATTTCTTATAAACACTTAACTCTTAAAAACTAAGAATTGACGTAGCAATGCATGCAACACGTCTTCCATTTCCATTATCACCACACGTGAACAAATGAATACTTAACACCAAACTCATATGCACACAAAATAAGATAATCATTTACCTCTAAAATGACATCATGCACATATGTAAACCACTTCAAATACATCTTTAACAACATCGCACGGCAAAGAAAAATTACAAAATGGACACTTAGCCATTTCTAAAGGTATAAACTAACTTGCTCAAATCACGGTTGTCACAGATTGAGGGTGGTAAGCAGTGCTATGATTAAGTTGGGTCCCACTAAGCTTAAAAAGTTAAGTCCAAAAATTACTAACGAAGATAGGATCACGGTCTGAGACAATTATTTTCGGTATCCCATGAAGTTTAATAACGGTATCAACAAATACCTCCGCGACTTTGTGAGCATTAAAACTAGTCGGTAAAGGGCCGAAGTGTGCATATTTAGAGAACTGATCGACCACGACAAGCACCACCATCAAACCCTTAGAGACGGGCATCCCCGTGATGAAATCCATAGAAAGATCCTCCCACACAGCCGTTGGTATAGCTAGCGGCTGCAAATATCCCCTTATTGCTTATGTCGAGTATTTGGTTTGTTGACACACGCGACGTTGTTTAACATACGCTTCTACGGTTTTACGTATACCCTTCCAATGGAAAACAACCGAAAGACCAACCATCATCTTCTTGACCCCTTCGTGACCCGAACTAGGCATGTCGTAAAACTCCCATAACAACAAAGGTTTTAATTTAGATTCAGCCCCGACATAACAGCGATCTTGAAAAATCAACATTCCCTCTTGGTGTCGAAACCCTACCGCGGCGGTTCCCGTATCCAACTGGTGATGTATCGTGACCAAATCTACCAAGGTACTATTCTCTGCCTTAAGGTCGCTCAGAAACACAGTCAGTGGTTGGCTTAAATGCATAAATGATGCCGTCGGAGATTCACTATCCTTAAATACGCATGAAAATGCATATGCCACGGTATTTTAAGCCCCTGGTTTGTACTCAATGCTGAAATTAAAGCCCAACAATTTCCGCACATATTTTTGCTGAATTGGGGTTTGGATTACTTGTTGCAAAAGCTCCTTAATACTTCGATGATCCGTCCGGATAACAAAACGTCGCCCAAGTAAGTATTGCCGCCATTTAAACACGGCTTCTACAATTGCAAAGAGTTCCTTCTATTAGGTCGCAGCCACTCGCATTCTAGGCCCTAACCGACAACTAAAGTAGCAGATAGGTCGGTCATTCTGCAGCAAAATCGCACCAATACCTGCATCCGCGGCATCCGTTTCAACAATAAAAGTTTGATAAATATTGGCAAGGTCAATACGGGCGTCGTCGTCAGCTATAGCTTAAGTGACTCAAAAGTCGCTGCCTGGGTCTTGCCTCATCGAAACCCGTCTTTGCGTAGTAAATCAGTTAACGGAGCAGCCATAGCCGCATACCCCTTTATGAAACGTTGATAATACCCAGCAAGCCTAAGAAACCCCCGCACTCGTCGCTGCGTTTTAGGTGTCGGCCACTCACTAACGGCCGCTATTTTCTTTGGATCCACCTCCACGCCAACGCCCGTAATTATGTGACCAAGGTATTCCAAAGTGGTTGCTCCAAATGCGCACTTTGAATTTGTCTTCACATAATGATGGTGCCTGTAAACAGATAAGACACACTCCAGATGCTAATATGGGGCCGTAAGTGAGGGACTATAGATCTAATATATCGTCAAAGAAAACGATTACAAATTTACGTAAGTAAGGGAAAAAATTATATGATTCATTCTGGCCTGGAAAGTAGAGGCTCGTTGGTAAGCCGAAATGGCATAACCAAAAATTCATAGTGTCCGTCATAGGTGCGAAAAGCCATCTTGTATACATCACGGTTATGCACACAAATTTGATGATAGCCCGCCCGCAAATCAAGTTTAGTAAGGATAACCGCTCCCCCAAGTTCGTCGAACATCTCATCGGCAGTGGGTATCAGAAACTTATCTTTTACTGTGACCTCATTAAGGGCCCGATAGTCCACAAAAAAATGATAACTGTCATCTTTCTTTTTAACAAGAAGAACAAGAGACGAAAATGGGCTCTGACTAAATTGAATAATCCCCTGGTCTAACATTTTCTTAACCAACCTTTCTATTTCCCCTTTTTGATAGTGCGGATATCGATAAGGTTTCACATTAACCGGCATCATATTAGGTAACAAATGAATTCGGTGATCAATGACCCGATAGGGCGGCAAAGAAGTAGGTACCTGAAACAAAGAATCAAAATGGACCAAAAGTTGCTCCAAGTCCGGGTGCGTTGTGCCAGCCTCAACCGTCGATGCAACCCCGTCATCCGTAGATAAGTGATGCAATTCATACACACCATAAACGTTATTCGAATCAAGCAACACATGCATATGGTTAAGACTAATACGTTTCATGCGAAGGGACTCGTCGCCTTTCAACGTATAGGTAGTACTAGCAAGGGTAAATTACATAGTCTGAAGTGCATAGTCATGAGTCACCTTACCAAGTTTTTGTGGCCACTAGATTCCCAAGACCACATCGGGCCCTTGCATTGGTAGAACATATAAATCAACTTCAATTGCTAGCCCTTGCATACCAAGCTTGACTTGAGTGCACAACTTTTCACACAATAAAGTCTCCCCGCTCCTGATATACACCTTAAACGCCTTGGTTGTTTGTACCGGTAATTGCATTTTTCAATAATATCATGACGAACAAAATTATGCGTACTACCGTTATCGATTAACACATGGATGTTACCTCATCCAATCGACCCCCATAGCTGAAGGGACCGAGGGCTCCCTTGTCCCATCAACGAATGTAAAATAGAGATGTCTCTACTCTTCACAGCATCGGTAGTAGGATCGGTATGAGCTTCCCCATTTGTCTCGTCCTCAGTCATGAGTAACAAAATTTTCGCTGGGCATTTATGACCCCGGGCCCATTTATTATCGCAGTTAAAGCATAACCCCTTGTTAAGGTGTTCATGTCGCTCGACGGGCAAAATCCACTTAATGGCAAGTGGTTTAGAAGTAGCCGCTGCTGGTTGTGTTGGTGTGGGTAATAAAGGAGGTTTATTGGCGTTGACCGCAATTGCAACCCCCACCAAACGAGCATTAGAGAAGCGTAACCCACCGGAGCTTGTCCCCGCCTTTGTAGCCGTACCTGACATCGCCGATGCCTGGTCATCCAAGCGCGCTTCAGTAACACGGGCCAATGCAAAAGCGTCGCCCAATGTGGTTGGTTTGACCACCAACAACTCCCGTTGTAAGTAAAGTTTGAGGCCCGAGGTATAAAAGGATATGAGCAGGGATTCGGTGTAACGTTTCTTAATTTTAGGTCATTTTACGACTCCTATTGTTTGTCACTATTTATTTTTGTCTGATACGCGTTTACTTTTAATAGTTACTTTTAAGCTAAATCACGTAGACTAGAAATAATCAATTAATGTGAACGGTCGCCAAATAAATTAAAGTTTACAACAACCAAGTAATATATAATTATTAAGAAGATAATTATGTACTTTGCGTATTTTATTTTTATTGGTCACGTGTAAGGGATACGTCTCGCAATAAAATACATTTGGACACACCCCGAAAATACCTAGACTTACCTAGACTCAAACCAATACCAGCTTTTAAAACCTTAACACAAAATTAAATCAATTTTGTGTCAAATGCCTACTATGGCCGGATATCTATACATATACATATCAAAGATCACCTAAAATTTTTACTAATGATCCTAAAAGTACTAGTACTTCATCTAACTAATTAATACTAGTCCTAATTGTCTCCACTAAGCTATTATACATTGGATAATAACCAATTTGCTTCTCCTTTGCCCCCTAGATCACGATTACATGCATGTATGTGCACAATTCATAAGATTTTCATAATCTTAGCAAATCTTGTACCAAAATCCCCTAATTAAGAATTGTACTAGGATGGTTTAACAAAACCATGTGTGACTAACTAGAAAATCACAAAACCACTTGTATTAGGGTACGGTTTGGTTGTGTGAGAGTCTAGGAGAGTAACTAGCTTCTTTGCCTATAAATCCACACTCATATCTCACCATTTCACACTCTTAAAAACTCACATACATCTCAAACTCTCTCTCAAGGCGAAAACCATTCTCATTACTCTTTATTGTTTCGGGTTAAGTAATAACTGAACCCATACGCACCCACATTCAATTCTAAGGATACAAGGTACATTAAATCTTCATACAAGGGCTTAGGAGGGATACACAAGCCAAGGTTGGGTTGTATTCTAAGCTTTGGAGCTTCGGGTTACTACACGATTGGGTATAACACATTTGAGTTACCTTCCTAATTCGAACCAAGCTCTAGGACCATTATAAGTCTCAAACTAAGCATTTCATGCCACATTCTATTCGTATTTCCTTCCTAACTAGTTAAATAGGTCTCATAAATTTGTGTTGGACAATGTACGTGAGCATGAACATGCATGGTTCGACCTATGCATGGTTCACGCACATATATTACATGTATAAGATCTCGTGTGGTGCTAACATGAATAAAACTTGTTTAGAAATCGAGTTAAGCCTTTAACGTATCATTTAAATTGCAAGAATGGAAGATAACTTGAAAACTATCGCGTAAACACGAGGTACACGAAAACTATACTTAGGCATTTACTAGAAAAGTGATGTCTTGGCTTGGGAACGCGTACACTAGCGATTAGGACGAATGCATGTAAAAATCACGACCATTTCGTAAGCTAAGCGAACTTATCTTAATGTCTAGTGAACTTAACAAATGTTAGAAAACATTAAAGAGCTTAATGGATCACATTTGGGTTCGTTAGACCCAACGAGCCATTAATGGACCCAACAAGCCCAACAGGCCAAGTCCAATAAGCCAAAATAAGCTCATCCGAGCTTATTTATAAGCTGACCTAGCTTATATGGCCTATTGGAGCTTAATGAAACCTAATGCCACTTGTTAGAACTTAATAGTTAGTACTGCTAGCATATTGTTAATGCTGCTAGCGTATTAATAATATTGTTTTGACATTCCTAAACTTAAGAGTTAGTACTGTTAGCAGAAGTTAGTACTGCTAGCAGAGTTAATACTGCTAGCACATTGTTAATGCGGCTAGTGTATTAATAATACTGTTTTGACATTCCTAAACTTAAGAGTTAGTACTGTTAGCAGAAGTTAGTACTGCTAGCAGAGTTAGTACTGCTAGCATATTGTTAATGCTGCTAGTGTATTAATAACACTGCTTTTTGATATTCCTGAACTTAAGTGAACGTATTTGCGAATCATTAAGAAACCTAAAATACAAATTTTTGCCAAAATAGAGGACCTAAACGTATCATATGGAAACTCAGGGGTGTAAATAGTAAATATTCTGTTTCAAACCTATAAGGACCTAAAGTGTAACTTTGTAAAGTTAAAGGACTAGAAGTGTAATTATTGAAACTTGAGGGTTGAAATGTAAAATATTATATATTTCATATACCCAGGGGTTGTTTTGTAATTATAAGAAACTTAAGGGTATTTTGCAAACAAACGTGAATTCATAACCACTTAACAAATCGGATGGATTATATTCGGATAATGTACAAGTAGACGCATGATGTAATAAATACGAATATTTATTAATAACGTTGTACGTATACAAAGAACAAGTGAATCGTTATATTTCTCAAGAACCATTAATGTATGTAATACATTATAATGTGCACCACCAACAAGTGATAAAATATATATAACTAGCAATTTATTGTAGTTTATACATTGAGTCTTTAAGCCTAATTTGTAAGATAAGATGCCGTATTTTACTTAGGTATTTTGACGGTTGTGATTGTACTTTAAGATATATATTTCATTCACCGAGGACTATCTTATAAGGTGAGTTCATAGCCTCATGTTTTATGTTACTTAAATGATTTGCATCTTGGGTGAGAATATGCTTTGTTTACAAATCGGACGTAAGGGTTCATTTTATACTATGATTTTCGTGTTTGCCTAAGTCCGCGTAACCCACTGAGCCCTTTATCATGAACTGTCAATTACTGGATTGTAAGCGCGAATGTTATGAGTAGATCTATTTGGATTGACATCCCCGTTCGGGTGACTAGCTATCACCGGGAACGAACGTTATAGCATGTCGGATTTGGGATGTTGGGGTTAGGAAATCATTCATGGGCATATATTGGCATGTATTGCATTCATTACATGTCGAGCTTCAGTGTCATGAGCTTGGAAAACGTAATTACTTTTATATGTTTTGATCTGTTGCTTAATCTTACACTTGAACATCTTGCGGTTCCTACCATTTGCATACAAAAACTATGAATTCACCAACTTTTTGTTGATATTTTTAAAGCATGTTTTCTCAGGACAATAAGGCACGAGGTGCGCAGATAATTGGGGGGTAACTCTTTGGAAAGAGTCAGTACTAAAGATTTGGGCGTATTATAATTTGGGAACATTTGTTATAAACCGAAATCTTTACTTATATTGTCAAACAATCTGAAGCCATGAGCTTATGTAATGAACCAATATTTTGTTAATCCAATGTATCTTTTTAAAATGACACGTAGTGGTCGTTCTCATATCTTGTGTTATTGATCCGAAAATGTAACGCCTTCTGATATTCAACATTCCGCTGCGTGCTCAGATTTGAGGGTGTTACAGATTGGTATCAGAGCCAAGGTTATAGAGAACCAGGTCAAAAGTTTTGTCTGGACTATAACCATTTTCAAACACTGGTTTCACAAATGGGATTTATAAGGGACATACATGTATTACTTATTTACATCTAGCACATATATGCTTGCATGACATGCACCGTTTTAGCATTATAGGGTACTAAGTGCTTACATGATTGATATACGTGTATATAAAATGATATTACGTATATTACTATAAGACTTTTATAATTAAAGCTTACAGACATATCATACTGATCTTTCCTATAAAGTTATACTTATATAGATAATTTTTTGCATTTGCCAGAAATCATATCTTATGGCGTAATCTGCGGTTACCTACACTTCCGTTTACACTAACTCTGAGCCCGGCAGAGCCTTCTGGGGAGCCGATGATGAGGAGATATCTGAGGGAGGTATTCCACGGGTCATCGTATTAGGATACGACAGACTCCCGATACAGCTAGTAGCCCCACCATCACCGGATTACATACCAGGCCAGTGGTCCACAGACAACGCAGTTCTCAGGACGAGGATGAGCGTGAGCCTATGTTCGTACAGGCACATGATCCTGACTACGTGCCAGAGCCTATATACCCTGAGTATATACCATTAGAGGATGAGCATGAGTTTCCAGCTGAGGAGCAGCCATTACCTCCTGTTGATTCACCTACTGCTGAGTCACCCGGATATGTTACTGAGTCGGATCCCAAGGAGGATCCAGAGGAGTACGAGGATGATGAGACAGAGGATGGTTCGATTGCACCTATCCTACGGACGGGGGAGATGATGGAGATGATGATAACAGCGATTCATCTGGGGATGACGCTGATGGTGAGGATGAGGAGGATGAGGACGAGGAGGAGGAGGAGGAGCACTTAGCTCCGGCCGACTCTGCTATTGTTGTACCTGTTGATGTGCCTGTTTTCCCACCTGAGGGAACAGAGCTGTTTATACACACCCTCCACTATTCATTACTCTGGGGCTAGGATTACCGTCCGGCCTCAGACTTCCATATCCCTTCCACCAGAGGCAGAGGTTGAGAGACTTCTGGCCATGACTACTCCATCACCATCACCACCTATCTCACTATCACCACCCTCTGCAGGAGAGCGCCTTGCTAGGTGCACAACCCCACCTGCACATTCATCACCACCACCTGTGCCATCACCCTTACTACCATTATTTGGGTGTCCAACCTAAATCCACACACTCAGGATAACATCCACTTAGACCCTTATTGATGCAGTTACTGCCGCATTACCATCACCTCAACTACCACCATCTCTATATATACCACCACTGTTTGGAAAAAACCGTAGGGATGATATTCCCGAGTCTGAGCAGCCTCCCGGTAAGAGGTTATATTTGTCCACCCTAGGCTTCAGATATGAGGTCGGGGAGAGTTCCACTGCTAGACCTACTAGAGGTCAAGGATAGCTTATGGGTTTGTCAACACGGTAGATGCTGAGGAGAGGCGACATGGAGTTAGAGATGTTGGGTACGGTATTAGGGATTCTTAGGAGGATCGGTAAGGCAGTTCCTTGAGATAGCACCTATGACTTGGGGAGAGGTCATACTAGGGTCACAGAGCTTGCTGAGCTCTATGAGCATCGATACACAGTGACTTGTATGCTCTACTAGAGCTGCTCAGATAGTAGGTCTCGTATATCATAAGGAGTTGATATGGACTTGCAACGAGTCGATCTACTTATGGGGGATATGATGACTCACTGGGACAGTATGGATGGTGGAGAGGAGGCCCTATACTTCCGAGTGGCTGGGCTCACTCGATATGATTGAGTTAGGCGACTCATCAGGAGCTTCAGACCCATCGTGATCATGTGTATGCACACGAGACCCATCTCCAGGCACACCAGACACAGCTACAGCTACAGAGTACTCTCATTCAGACACAACATCAGGTACATGAGACTCGTTTTCAGATGCAGCAGGCTGAGTTAGCAGCACTTCGAGAGACTGACCGTAGGCGTCAGGACCAGATGGTAGAGACTCTCCGAGTCATTAGAGATATGAGGCGAGAGATGAGCGACATGCAGGCCGAGTTGTTAGCACTGCGAGAGCAGCAAAGGAGAGCTAGACAGCCAGGACCAGAGGCTAGGATTCCAGATCACCAGGATGCTTCTGGGGATGCTGACAGTCACATCTAGTGATTTATGTTATTTTATCTTGATAGGTCATTGTACAGGCATGTTAAGTATTAGGGGTTTTCCCCGCTAACATAGCCTTAGATCTTTTGTATTGTATTATGTGTACTCCGACAACTATTTCATGTAAAATTTTCAAAGTTATGAATGAAATGGATGTGTTATGTTGTACTATATACCTCTCTTGTGTTGATATCTCATCTGTACATTATTATATTCCGTCATATAACCTTATGTTTTGTATTTTGCGATCTAGACAAATCATGGCACCTACGACCAGAAGATGACCAAATACCCCTGTTAACAACACCAACCTAAACAACATGACTCCAGAATCCATCCAAGCAATGATTGACCAATGCGAAACTCTACCAATGGAGATGGAAGCCACAGTTCACACGAGGATAACCGAAGGAACGTGCAAACTGTGCCCTTGTTTTTACGCTGACTTCATGAAGTGTCAACCTTTGAACTTTAAAGGGATTGAAGGCGTGGTCGGTTTGACTCGGTGGATTAAGAAGATGGATTCAGTTTTCAATATCAGTAGTTGCGCTTTGAGAATCAAGTAAAGTTTGCCACCTGCACTCTGTTAGTTGCTGCTTTGACTTGGTGGAATGGTCAGATAAGAACCTTAGGTCCTGAGACATATGTAATGACTTGGGAAGTACTCAAGAAAAAGATGACAGACAAGTATTGTCCGTAGGGTGAAATCAAGAAATTAGAAATCGAGTTGTGGAACCTAAAGGTCAAGGGGAACGATGTTCCAGCATACACTGAACGTTTCCAAGAACTAACCCTGATATGTACCAAGTTTGTTGCCAACGAAACCGAGAAGGTTGACAAGTACATCAGTGGACTTCCTGACAACATTTATGGGAACGTCAAGTCTGCCAGACCCAAGACGTTGGATGAGACTATTGAGTTGGCCAACGACTTGATGGATCAGAAACTCCGCACCTACGCAGAAAGGCAATCTGACAACAAAAGGAAGGCTGATGATTCATCCAGGAACAACCATGGTCACCAGCAACAACCCTTCAAAAGGCAGAACGTCGCCAAGGTCTACAATATGGGGACAGGCGAAAGGAAGCCTTATGGGGGATCTTTGCCCAAGTGCACCAAGTGCCAGCAACTCGTATAAGGGCGTGTTTGGGGTGAGCAGAAACAACTTTAGAGTGTGTTCTGATTTATATAAATCAATTAATAAATACATCATAAGTTTTCATAAATATTAAACCGGATTAAATGGTGGTCATTGGTTAAATAAATGTGTCATGTATTAATTAATCTTGCCTAATCATATATATTGAACACATGAGTAAATTTCAACATGTATTAATTGAAAAAGGGTTAAGTTATATAATTACAAGATTTTTAATTCGTAATATATCAATAACCGGGTAAACAAACAGAAACTATACTTTTACAAATGGGAATAACTATTTTAGCAAACCGTCAAAGAAACAATATACTAGATTATAAAAGATTATTTTATATTTTTAATTGTCGACTGGAAATTTACATCATAACCTTTGTGAAAACTTTAAAAACATGATGTGCATGATTTATAACTTTAAAACGTACGTTTACTTTTATGCTAAGAACTTTTATTTATTTAAGTGGTGATTTTCTAAAAACATGTCGAATCATTTTGTTTAATCAATTACTCACGTTTCTTAAATAAAATTTGCAAAGTATTATATGTTTCAAATTATTCTTTTGATTGTTGGTCTTATTATATAATTCATCATACGAATTATATAATTGCTTATTTTTCATATGTAATATATATGGGATATATTACATGCTCTTCTATACGATTCATCGTATGAATCACATATGCTTTTTCAATTTATTTATTTAACCAACCACCAAACTATTACAACTTTAAATCTAAATCTTTTATCAACGTGTTACGTTGATGTACTCATTCATCGGGAAACCCAAGCATATCATCCTAGGCTAAACCGTTAGGATCAGCTGCATCTTCTTGGTCGAGCCGTTCCAGTTTCCGTTTCGTCTTGTACTCAATGTGTACATTCCCGCCAATCATTCTTCATCATCGATGTGAGTTTATAGCCCCTCTTTCACTTGTTTTACATTTACTTTACAAATCTCGGGGGAGAATACATGCTCAATACAACTTGTTTACATATTCGTTTACAATATCTTTTACATACTATTCTACACACTTGGTTTACATACTTGATTTTGCAATTCATTACAAACACAATTACATGGTTGATTACAAACTTGGTTTCATACTTTGTCACATACTCATTTGCATACACGTTTACGAAATTGTTTACATACTCATTACAAACTCAATTACTTGATTTATATCACACTCTTTTCTACTTATGGATTTAAGTACTCAAAGCTATTTACGAATACAACAGTTAATTTTTATTGGACACAAGTGTTTTCGGTTATCATCTCCTGTTTACATGTGCCTAAGTAACATAACCCACCATTGCCCATTATCATGAACTGTTAAATTCTTGACCGAAGGACCGGTTAGGAAAGCGGACGGTGTATAAATAGATCTATTTGGGATTGACATCCCTGTTCGGGTGAGTAGCTCTCACTAGTTTCGACAGTACTGAAACACGAATGCATACATGTCGGGGCAATTTGGATGTTTACGGGTTTGAACATCTACACGGGCCCTTATTTGCATTAAATTGCATACATATATGTCGAGCTTCAGTGTCATGAGCTTAGCGCAACAGTAGATATTAATTATGTGGTACTGTATTTGTTATAGTAGACCCATACATTTTGGAAAATCAACGATTTCACTGTCCATACTACTTATTAAACATTACTAATTTCTGAACATTTTTCATTATATTGCGGCAAAGCAATGAACACTAAACTCTTTTGGTTCTACATTTACTCTTACACTTTTGGCGATTATTATAAAGATTGAAATGGTCATGCATACTTTATAAATCTTTGGATTCCAACATTTACATTTATACTTACAAAACTCTATGAACTCACCAACTTTAATGTTGACACTTTTAAGCATGTTTTTCTCAGGTGAATTAGATGCTTGGCTTACTTGATATGCATTGGAGTCTACTACATTCAAATGATCAAATCTCGTTGTATTGTTTTTAAGCTTTTCATTGTGATGCAATTATGGGACAAATGTTATATCAATTTCAAGAAAATCAACGAGATAACTTTTCAAACGACACATTTAGAGGTCGTTCTCTTGTATCTTGTGCTGTTGTATTATGAAGTAACGCTCCCGGACATATTTTCCGCTGCGACCTATTTTTGGGGGTGTTACAAACCCGAAGTATCTCATCACCTTTTAACGGTATCAACAAACTCCAAAGGTTACGAACAATCGAATAGGATAACAAACGAATATCGAGTCAAAGGTTAGAATGCATATAGGAGATTCCACATATGCAAATAGACGTTGATCAAATGACATAAGAATCCTTTGAAAGAAAGGATACGTATGTGCACCGAGTGAAAGCGCAACCGAAAGTAAAATCAAAAGGTGTACCACGACAAATGAACATACAAAAAAATATCAATACGAAGGACGAAAATTCTTATACCAATTATCGACTTTACTCAAAACGTCAAAATAAATAATGTTTTTATAAAATCAATTTAAATTAAGAAAGTCACTTTAAGTATAAAAATCATTTTAAATAATAATGAAATCGTCTTAAATGTAATTTTTGAAAAATTCATTCTGGTTGTCATAAAAAAAAATCTAGAGACGGTTATCTAATGGTGTATCGTACCTTACCACTATGAATCACTTTAAACCAGCTTTTTATAATAAAATAAAAATCTATTTACAAAGATCATTTTATACATAATTTTCTACAAACACCAACACAATACTTCCAAAGGATTTTTATAATTAGACATCAATTATAAAATATATCAATTATAAAATATGTTACTCAACAAAGGACACCATAATACCAAAAGGATTCGTAAAACACCGTACAGACTAACACAATTCTATTTTTTGAAAACGAAAAAAAATACCAGGTGCCATATACTCAAAATAGAATGAAACGAACTCGTACAAGAAAACTCATGTAAGACGTTACATACCCAAAAGAAAACGTAAGGTCTTATCCAAATAACGATCGACAAAGCAAACCTAAAAGCATCGATACTAACACGTCGCCAACGGGTTACAAAAACTAAGGGATATACAATCAAGGGAGTAATGACACACACTAATATGTTAGGAACAATTAGTGCTTAAAAGAAATGTTTGATACTCACACGAGTAATCAATGCAACGAAAGAACTAACGAAACGTGCCTATATCCGAAAGAGCATATCCGAACAACCAATATACATCAAGACGTAGAATGGGAAAAATCAGGTATCCTTACTAACAAAGTACGATGAAGGGATGCTAAGCTTAGACTTAGGAAATCCGAACAAATAAATGAGCAAACGAGCAACCTCTATAATAGAAATACTAGGTATTCGCAATTACTAGATAGAAAGGCAAACTTACTATCTATACAACTCAAATCAACATATCCTCCAATTAGGGTAAGAGAATAATTCTCTACCCATACCACAATCCTTATCATGAATACACATATAAAAAAGAAACATATTACACTACCACCTTACAATCTAACACAAATAAATGCAATCATGGTCACAAGTCTACATGTGTGATGCCTTTATAATTATGTTGGCCACCATAATTATAAGTGCCTCCTTTCACACGTGTACTTACTTCCAAGATTACCCATTTCAATCATAATTCACATATGAGCACATATACCACATTGCACATCTTAAACCACTCCAACTTAACACATAAAGGATGCTCCATCAATTAACTACTTACTTATATCAAAATAAAATTGAAATGACATAAAGGAACGAAAATCTCGCAACAACTCCCAAAATACGAAATATCCAAAAGAAATAATCAATAACAACATGACGAGGTAAAGGACGGGATAAACTTATGCTGGGCCTCGCTTGGGTTTGACTTTGCCTCCGCAAGAATCACCCGACTCCGCGGGTCCAGCCCTACTACGCGCATCCGACAAACGATCAACTATCCTATCTCCTTCGGTTCCACAAGAGGCTCCTCTTATGGATCCTTATAACGCTTAAGTCCAGTTGAGAAAACGGTTCCCCAACGAGACTTCTTACGGGTGGGGGAAAAACATAGCTAAAATACTAAGAAAGTAATACATATCATACCAGATAGTCCAATGCGGGTAGCTTCAATCAATGGAAAGAAGTATATTCTTGTGATCGTGGATGATTATTCTCAATATACACGGGTTTACTTTCTTTATTCGAAAGATGAAACTCCAGAGATTATAAAGAAATTCATTGCTCAAGCTCAACTGAATTATAAAGCCAAAGTTTACAAGATTCGTACAGACAATGGTACTGAATGTCACACCCTGCCTAGGCGGAAACACAAGGCGTAACATCATGGATATCATCACAACACAATGGTGTCTACTATAGAGAAATTTAAATGAAGGAAATAATCAAATGGACACTATGTGTCATGACAATACCCAACACAAGATAAAGGAGTCTTGCATTACTAAAGTAATGTCGTACACGAAACAAAATAATCCAAATACTAACAATCTCCAACAAACAAGCATCAAGCAAACAAATGTCATAAATGAAAAGACTAGAAAAGACAACTCCATAAGTAATTCCTAGGGTTTCTCTAGCCACTCTTCTTAACATCCTTCTTATCATCACGATACTCACCTGAAAATGATGCTTAAAAATGTCAACATAAAGTTGGTGAGAGTCATAGGTTTAAGACACGATATAAAATCCAAACTGCACATTACTGTGATAATAAAGAAAACATTTCAGGACAATAAATGAACTGTCATACAAGCTAGCATGCACAACCAATCTAATACAATCCAATTACACGATTTCCAGTAACGATTTATAAGACGTCTTAATCGTACCAAGGTCCCTATGGTTACCCCCTTAGCCCAGGCCATGGATACTCGCAAGTAACCCTCCTGCTAGCTAGGCCACAGTACCATCCACTAAACAGGCCATGGATACCCGTAGGTGATCCCCATGACTTAGTTCACAATTCTCAATATCACATCACAAAACATGTAGCACACAACATACAATAGTCACGTATAGTCCATGCATCTTTGACAACACATTATCACAGTAATCAAAATATTTCCAAACACTTTGCATCATTTCCACCCCAATAAATCATAAGAAAAGATGGGCTATGAAACTCACCTGAAGCACAAGCAGCTTCCAAACAATATCCACACAAGCTACACAATACAAACACAAATGTGTTACACGCGACCAAGCTAAAAGCTCATGTCCATGTAACACTCATATGATGGATGTCTAAGGGTTTAATTAACCATCATGGGTCACCCCGACACCATGCCCAAACTTAACCACTTCATTAACTCCTTCCACTAGTTACTTATAATTAACTCAGAATTGCAGAATTTTATCATGACTTTACGTACCCCAAACCCTTATGTAATGACCCTCATAATTCATAACAAAAATCACCCATGTTCATTTATGAGTATATTAACTACTTTTAGATTTTCAAAAGCCATTTACATGCACAAGTACTCCTAAGAAAAACACACTTCAAAACAGTCCCAATTCGGATCTGATTGCACACTAAAAAGTAAGGACTTATTAACCATACTTAGACATAAAATTAGAAGGTATCCTTCTGGGATTCTCTATATACATATGGAACTTAACTAATGTAGAAGGGCTAAGCTCAATTCGAATTTTAAGCTAGGGTTTTACCCTCACAGACATGACCTAAATCTGCAACGAATTTACTGTTTTGACAACTTTTAGTATAACCAACATTTGAATGACTTCCCGACCTTAAACACTTTCGAGGCTAGATTTTCTGGAAAGTACATTCAATGAGCTACTATTTAGAGTCCAGACACACTCAAAAACCTATTATCATCAAGGAGATATTCACTCATGAACACAACCCTAAATTATACTCACCCTAAATTAAGTTTTTAACGCAAATCTAACCTAACCAATTGAATGATCATGACCCTAATCAAGCCCTAATCATTCTAGCATCATTAATATTCTATATTTTATGCAAACCTTAGATCCATCATAAATGATGTAACATGAATTAAAAGAATAAACAAAGAAGAAGAACATACCTAACGATCTTTCTTGAATTAACACGATCTAACACCTAGATTTCTTGATCAAAAATTTTGTATTCCTTAAGGTTTTGGGGACTCGCTTGTACGGCAACAAGAAGAGAGGAAAAGGGATGGGCCAAGTTTATTTTATATCTATTTCCTTCTAGTCCTAGCCCAACTCAAATAAGCCTAAAAAATAAAAAATAAATTCTTTTTAAACCCTAAATCGGACGCACCCTTTTAATTATATATATTTTATATATTTTTTTATTAATTTATTAATTTACTAATTTACTTCATTTCTTTATGTTTTTATAAAAACCTAAGCTAATTTGATTAAACCATTTTACTTAAACGCTACTTACTAATCTTTTTAAAAATAACTTTCATTTCACCAAACCACATTCTATTTTTAGAAAGTTTGCTACAAACTTTTATATTTTACTTACTTCTTTCATTTCTAAAATGCCACATTACTCATAAACACTTATCACTATATCATCCAACTATTGACGTAGCATTGCATGCAATACGCCATTCCTTTCCATTATCACTAAACGTGAACAAATGAAATACTCATCACCAAACACAAACACACACAAAATGAGATGCCCACACACCTCCAAATGATATTACGCACATTACTTAACCCACTTAGCACACATAAAATCACATAGCACCATACCTAAACACATAAAATGAACTCTTAGCCATATCTAAAGATATAAACTAACATGCTCAAACCACGGTTGTCACAGTATCCCCTCATTTAGGAAATCTCATCCCGAGATTTAACTAGCTGACACATTAGCATCAATCTCACCCTTTCTCTCTTTTCTCCTTTTTGCATCTCTACTCATCTCTTAAATGTACACCTTCCTTACACCCTTGCTCCCAGTATTCTTTATTACATGATATCTTCGTTCCCTTATACCGTTATATTCCTTCTATATGTATTACATTGTTTTTCTTTTTCGACCTTATGCCCTACAATTCTTCACCTTCCTTTCCCTTTTCCCTGTTCGGCTCTTTCATTACTTATTACCTATTCTTTCACAACCCTTTTTCCCACGTCCTTGTATCATGTTAATTACCTTCTTCTCCTTCTTTAGTTTCTGTCTAACTTTATATTATGTCATACATTTTTTATCATTCCTTCACCTTATCCTCCCTCCTCTCACCTACTTTTCACATCATTATATCTCAGACCCCCCTTTCTATTCTCACTTTCTTTATATTTCCTATCTGACCTTTTACCTTTCTCTTTCTTTCTTTTTCTGTATCCCCCCCTTTTTTTTATTTTCATTTATACTAACGTTTTTTTATCCGTTTCTCGTACTCTTTTTTCCTCCTCTCTACAATTCAATTCTTTTTTCTTCCCCCTTTTTTTTTTCCATACCTTATGTTTCGCCTTCCTTCCTCATAGCCAAACTCACCAGCTCCAACATAGAATAAAGACAATGTTCAACCCCCAACTATCACACACCAGAGGCAAAATACCAAACTGACACACCACGCCAAAGGAGGAAACACGGGTCCGTAACGATGAATGGATATCATCACAACACAATGGTGACTACTATAGAGAAATCTAAATGAATGGAAATATCAAATGGACACTAAGTGCATGACAATACCCAATCACCAGATAAAGGAGTTATTGCATACTAAAAAAAAAAAGTAATGTTGTATCACGAAACAAAATAAACCAAATACTAACATACTCCAACAACAAGTACCAAGCAAAACAAATGGTCATAAATGAAAAGACAAAAAAAGACAACTCCACAAGCATTGCCTAGGGTCTCCCCCCCCCCCCCCTCCTCTAGCCCACTACCTTCCTAACATCCTCTTATCATCCATGATACATACCTGAAATGATGCTTAAAAAAGTCAACAAAAAGATTGTGAAGTCTAGGATTTAAGAAACTATATAAAAATCCAAACAGCACATTACTGTGATGAATAAAGAAATCATGCAGGATAATAAATGAACTATCATACAGGCTAGTATGCACAACCAATCCAATACAATCCAATCCAATACAATCTAATTTCATGATTTCCCAGTAACGATTTATAAGACGTCTCAATCGTACCAAGGTCCCTGTGGTTACCCCCTTAGCCCCGACCGTGGATACTCTCAAAGTAACCATCCTGCCGCTAGGCCACAGTACCTTCCACTAAACCGGCCATGGATACCCGCAGGTGATCCCCCCTGACTTAGTTCACAATTCTTAATATCACATCACAAAACATGTAGCACACAACATACAATAGTCACATATAGTCCATGCATCTTTGACAACACATTATCACAGTAATCAAAACATTTCCAAACACTTATGCATCATTTATGAAACTCACCTGAAGCACAAGCAGCTTCCAACAATATCCACACAAGCTACACAAATACAAACACAATTGTGTTACACTGACCAAATGTAAAAGAAAAGATAGATGTCTAAGTGTTAATAACGATCATGGGTTCACTCGGACACCTGCCTAAACTTAACCATCTCATTAACCACTGTACACTAGCTACTTTCAATAACCATAATTGCTACTTTTAGTGTCTCTTTACGTACCCAAAACCCTTACTTAATGACCTTTATAAATTATAGCAAAAATCATCTATGTTCCTTTATAAGTATATTAACTACCTTTGGATTTCCAAAAGCCATTTACATGCATAAGTACTCCTAAGAATATCAAACTTCAAAACAGTCCCAATTAGGATCTGATTGCACACTAAAAATTTTGGACTTATTAACCATACTTAGACACAAAATTAGAAGGTATACTTCTGGGGTTTCTCTATATACATATGGAACTTAACTATTGTATAAGGGCTAAGCTCAATTAGTTAGGGTTTTACCCTCACAAACATGACCTAAATCTGACACGTATTTACTGTTTTGACAACTTTTAGTATAACCAACATTTGAATGACTTCCCGACCTTAAAAACTTTTGAGGCTGGATTTTCTGGAAAGTAAATTCAACGAACTACTGTTTAGAGTCCAGAAACACTCAAAAACATATTACCATCAAGGATATATTGACTCGTGAACACAGCCCTAAATTCTGCTCACCCTAAATCAAGGTTTTAACACAAATCTAACCTAACCAATTGAATGATCTTGACCCTAATCAAGCCCTAATCATTCTAGTACCATTAATTATCATTAATATTTTGTATTTTATACAAACTTAGATCCTTCATAAATTAAGTTTTACATAAATTTAAAAGAATAAACAAAGAAGAAGAACATACTTAACGATCTTTCTTGAATTAACACGATCTAACACCTAGATTTCTTGATCAAAATTTTTGTCTTCCTTAGGGTTTTAGGAACTCACTTGTACGAAAACAAGAAGAGAGGAAAAGGGATGGGCCAAGTTGATTTTATATCTATTTCCTTCTAGTCCTAGCCCAACTCAAATAAGCCTAAAAATTATATTTTTTTCTTTTTAAACCCTAAATCGGACGCACCCTTTTAATTATATATACTTTATATATATATATTTTTATTAATTTATTAATTTACTAATTTACTTCATTTTCTTATGTTTTTATAAAAACCTAAGCTAATTTGATTAAACCTTTTTACTTAAACGCTACTTACTAATCTTTCGTAGAATGTATAAGTTTGCGGGGGGAGGTGTAGGAGTATCTCGCTTCTCTTGGAACGCCTGGTGTCTATTAACTCATCTGAGTTTTGCGTACAAACTTCCGAGTATTTCACTTACTTCTCTCCTTCAATATGACACATTTTCCTTAAATGCTTAATCCACAATAATCCAAATATTTGACATAGCATTACATACTATACGCCAATCATTTCCATTATCACCGCATGTGAACAAATGGAATACCAATCACTTTCCATAAACGTGATCAAAATGAGATGCACATACAACTCAAAATGATCTTAAGCTTATACTAAAACCACATAGCACACATGAAGTCATATAGCACAACACTTAAACACATAAAATGAACCCTTAGCCATTTCTAAAGGTATAGACTAACCTGCTCAAATCATGGGTGTCATACTTGGGGATAGCTTAAGAATGTTAATGATACCACAAGGGTATGAGTAATGGGCAAATTCCTACGGGAAGAAAGCCAAGTTTCTTTTGGGAAAAAAGTTAATGAGATTGGATCAAAGACTATAAAAGATGATATTGAAAGTAAATGAAATATTAACATGAGATTAATCAAAAGTAACGAAGACTTAAGTATATTTGATTGTTATGTCAGAATTGTATAAGCATGATGGTTTATAATCTCATTATTTAAATGGATTGGGACGCCTTTTCATTTAAATAAAGAAATTATGAATCATCGAATCATAAGTTTGTTGATGACGTTGTAAACTTCACTTCAAGATTTACAACTCCCTAGGCAGGGTACCTAACTGTTGTAGTGTAGTATAGGCAAGACACAAGGGTTGTTATCGTTCTCTAGGGGAATAGGCATCAGTAAAGGTCCTAATTGAATATAGCTAAGAACTAGAGGTTGAGAGAGGATTATTTTTGTGTTTTTATATTTTATGAAAGCAAGTAAAATATCGGGTTTTAAAGGTGGTTTGTTTTAAACTACTAATTAAAACTAAATTAAACTAACTAAGATTAGGAGAATTTGTATGATGAGAGAATAATGTTTACTTAATCATGTATGCTCATTGGTAGCTTCTCCTAACTCTATTTCCTTGTCACACTTGTGATGTATATGTAACTAACTAGAGCAACGTATAAGTAAGGTAGTATGACGACTATTACAAGGCCCCTAGTCTAGATAAACACGTTTGTATTAATACCTAAAAGGGATCGTCTACACATGGGTAAGGTAGTATGAAGACTATTACCAGTGGAATCCTTTCTACGCAATCATGTCTCCCAAGATCTCACGATAAGGGACTAAACATGCACACATATCAACAAGAGACAACAAAGTTAAGATTTACATACCAATTCACATACAATCATAAGCAAACACTTAAAAGATCTAGCCTAGCATGTTCAAGATAGAGGAAGCATAATTATATATCAAACAATAAGACATATTGAAAGATAAAAGATAAAAGAACTTCACTATGATGAATCAAGCAACTAAGGATAGTATAGAAGGGTTAAGAAACCCTAAAATACTCCCAAAATCTGGTACACCTTGTTCTCCCACGAAATAAACCCTAAATTATTCTATCAAAAGTGCACACAGAATTGAGTTTGTATATATAGAATTCATGCCGCGACGGTGTCACCATTTTCCAGACGTCGTCGCCAAGCTAGGGTTTCTTTGGGTCTTCAAACTTGACGCCTGATCTAGACGTTGTCTCCATGATTCAAACCGCGTCTCACTTGAGTCCCGACGCTGTCGGGAATATACAGATGGTGTCTCCAGATCCTGGTCTTGAATCTTCATTAATCTTCACACCCGTTAGCTACCTTGTTCGTTTTCTTCCCAAATTAAGCCCAAATCACTTGTATTTCCACCAAATGTCTCCCAAATGCTAAAAATTCAAAAAGAAATGATTAAGCACATATTGAAGACTTTTTTGCATGATTATAAGGGTAGAATGACCCTGAAAAAGTGAATAAAATTACACCTCATCACATACCCCTACACTTGGTATTTGCTTGCCCTCAAGCAAATAAGCTTTTCTACCTTAATAAGATACATATCAAGGTCATTTAACTTACTCTTTAAAGGCTTCATGGCACAACCAATTAGACCTCGTAACTAGAAGCACGAGAAAAATACACTAGCACCTCACAATAAGTGTTTGGATTCTCTCTCTCTCTCTCTCTCGGTGTATAATGAATTATAACAATATGTAAATTGAAAATTTAACACTCATTACCTAGTTATAGCATATAAGTTACCATAGGCTTGATAAAGGATCAAACCTCCACCGCTAGCGTAAGTACTAATAGTTACCATCAAAGAGGACTTTAAAGGGTTGTGATGTGTAATTATGTGGGATACATGTAAACGGAAATAGAGGATGGCATTTGGGAGAGTGACATTTGGATGGATTTGAGTGAAGTGGTTAGTCAACTATCTTATGGGGATACACGTTGGCGTGGTTGCTAGTTGAAGGCTCGGACAAGATATACAAACTCTACAAAAATCTACATCAAACTCTTTTTTTGTTCTTGACTCTATATTGAACATGAATAAATAAACTAACTAATAAAACCGATAAGCAAACTAATCTAATGACCCTAATTGGTTGGATCAAAATAACATGTAGACTACTCGGAAAACATATAGGGGTCTTGACTTAACTTTTCTTCCCCATTCTTTCGCGAAATAAATACTACCATAAAATCCAATCGTCCCAAAATAATATATATAAGGATAAGGACTTAGCAACTGTGTACTACAATAATTAACTAAGGGTATAACACAAAGATGTACTAAAAAGCGAGTACATGTAGGGTAGGCTAAGGTTTTGGGTGGCATAATTAGTTTAAGGGGGATCTCGTACTAAAAGTGAGCGCGGACAAGGGTGTGGGATATTTATATAGTCGAGGTGACTAAAATAACAATTACAGGTTTTAAACATGGGTTAATCCTAGTGCCTCTTATCATTTAGCAAATATTATTACTCACTACGCAGTCTCGAGATGCATCACTAAAGCAAGTTCTAGAAGTTATATACTACCGGTACACTCATATAATTTAATATCAATGCTAAGAGCTCCAGAAAAGGTGACAAGACCATACGTACACATCCGTAACAAAGACGGAATAGACACATATGACTGCATTCGAACCCTAACTCGAGAAAGCTTAGAGATATAAACTATCTTGGGCATCAATGGTGGATACCCGAATTCCTAAAGATCTAGGGGCGTAAACCTCACAATTTTGGGGGTGAATTCATTTGAGTGGAAGGGTTTTTGTGCTAGTCGTATAATTCCCTATCAATGAGACGCTCTAGCTACTTAGTTTCACCGGTTATGTGATGAAAATTTTAAATTTGGGTCAAAATTTCCCTTTACGATTTATGTTTCGATAGATAACTCATCATTTTAAGTTCAAGCAAAGACAAATGGTGGAATAGTTTCTAAGGCTTTTATTTCCCCCTACACTTATTTTGAACATTGTCCCTAATGTTCTACAAAGTACCCGTAAACGAATAAAGGGAAGAGAAAAGAGGGCGAAAGAAACTAGTACTCCCCTGGTTATGCTCAAATTTGGAGAAGAAATAATGATCCCGGCTAAATCGTCATCCAAGAATTGTCCTCATGAAACTCCTAAGAACTCCCGGGCTTCTCCTTATCAAATATAACCTGCAAATCAAAGACAAGGTGCAAACATACCTAGCGTAAAATCGGCAAGAATAATAAACATACAACTATATAACTTTACGTTTTGACTCAACAACAAACTTATTATTAAAAAGATAGGATGAATGTGTTGAAGTTATTTGTGGTTTACTGCAGATCTTTAAGCAATGTACAAATTCTGAAAATTATACAAAAGATTTAAAAACAAAAATCGAAAATTTTCTATACTGGAGGGGGGACGTCGTCTGGAAAATCCAGACGCCGTCTCCACTTACTGTAGAGAATTATTATTTTTTTGTTCAAAATTTTCTGCACACATATCCATTAAGTATTTCCTGCAAAAATTTTACTGCAAAACCACGAAAATTATTAACTCAAACATATGACTCGAAGACACAAGACGCGAATTAATTTAAATTATTTATCTTGACTTGTTTGAAAATTTGATTCTTATAAACTAGATTTTCCCCTTACACTTATCTTTGTAAAATACATTTAAATGAGATTAAGACGATGTTAAAAATATAGCGAAGCATGATTACAACTATTTTCAAACAATAATAATAAACAAATAAAGAATTAAAACACATGACACTCCTAAAATGCATAAAATTAAAAACCATATAAATGAGATATGATCGGGTTGCCTCTCGAGAAGCGCTTGTTTTTGTTCGAGTCACGAGCCTAACTCTACCCTTATTTAACAGTCAAAAGGGAGGGTTCCCCTACACTTAAGGTCAAGTGAGGGTGATAGTAACGGTACACACCATTGTGGTGAGAAGGAGCCATATATTAAAAAAGTGTTTGTTGAACTACATGCTCCAAATGACGTGTTTCTTTAATCCTACCCTTTCCTAATTCATTTTCTAGATCAAGTCCATCTCCTAGATAAGAACCCTTTTTAGATTCTAATTTACAATCATCATCTATTATCTCCAACTTCCATAAATCAACACCTAGGAACCCACTTTGTCCTAATAAACCCGGTTTAAATCCATAATGTTTCATAGGGTCATCTAGGCATAGGTGATAATAGCAATACACATCCCTAGGGTAGAAAGATGCCATGTGAGATGAAGGCGGTGTGTGAATGGTTAAGTGATCTACTACCTTCATCCTAAAACTATCCGGACTAATTGGTTTTATGGGTGGTTCGGGGCCTCTTTTGTCTCCTAGATTTACATCTAAGAATGGAAGATTGGGTAAAGGTTGAGGCTCTGGTTCATCAATACTAGGAAACTCCCTAGAACTAGGAAAGAGGTCATGACTACAAGTATTCAAGCCTAAATCCTCTAGTTGTGTTTCGTCCAAAGGTTCAACCTCTATTGGGATTCCTATAGTCTCTTCTACTTCTTTTGGGTAAGTCACGGGCGGTGTGTATACCTCAAATGATGGGAGGACTTGTGGGGAGTTTTGGTTATTCTTTGTACCAGGCTTAAAGCCAAAGGTACTTTTCCTTACAAGAGGTGGACTAGGGAAGATGGTATGGACGTACCTCACACATTGCTGATTTGGTAGGGAGGAGTTCGGATATGGTGACGGGGTTTTAGTGTCAAGAGACCTAAACGTATTCGAGGATTCGGATTCCATTGTATCGGGGAATTTTGTGATTTTTTGAATTTTTTCACTTTCCTGAGCCCTTATTTTCTCCTCGACCATTTCTATGACCATGAGAGACAAGTGCATGAATTCATCGTCAATCTCATTCATGTACTCTTCGAGTTGTCGTAATTCCTCCTCTTGATCACGCATGAAGCTTAAAATTATCCCTTCAAATTGCCTTTGTCGAGATGGTTCGGGAAGCGTTTGCCAAAAGTGTCTATTTCTTCCCGTCATAGAGGTTGCCTCATGAAAAAGAGGGTTGACTTGGTGTCTCATAGAATTGAGCATCTGTTCAACGTCGGTTGCCAATGAATGTTGTGAGGGAGGTTCAAAAGTCAATGGTGGATTCGCGTTCTCCATAATGAAGAAAGGAATAGTCGATGAAAATTTACGAACAAACACACAAAGAAAAGATAGACTACAAGAAAGCTAATTAAAAATAAAATAAAATCTTACTCGAAAGGATTCAAGTAAGTAGATCTAAGCTAAATAGAATCGGAACCTAAACTAGTTGCTATTCCCCGGCAGCGGCGCCAAAAACTTGATGCGGTCGTGATGAAGACTTCTACAAGAAGCTTTATAACTCCTTAGGCAGGGTACCTAACCGTTGTAGTGTAGTATAGGCAAGACACGGGGGTGGTTATCGTTCTCTAAGGTAATAGGCGTCAGTAAAGGTCCTAATTGAATGTAGCTAAGAACTAGAGGTTGAGTGAAGATTATTTTTGTGTTTTTATATTTTATGAAAGCA